>OY757918.1:95381587-95436587 GCA_963585895.1 Sepioteuthis lessoniana
ATGATTTAAAAACACGTTGTTTAAAAAAATTGTTTCTGCTTAAAACTATGAAAATTATCATCGTCAAGAAAAAAAGAAAAAAAAAAAAAAAGGAAAAAAAAAGAAGGAAAAAAAGGTGAATAAGAATAAAAAATGGTTTCGTTTTATTCAATTTTTGATTAACTTCTGATGTAAATCGTAAAATATTGAAGCACTTGTTGACTAAGCTTTTGAATTTGTAAAAATTCGTTTTTAGAGTTTTGAAATTTATTAATTCTTTAAGGTACAGGTATTGAATTTAATTCAGCGTTTAACCACTTTTTATCACCCCCTCTCTTTTTGTCACACACACACACACACACACATATATATATATATATATATATATATATATATATATATATATATATATATATATATATATATAGAGAGAGAGAGAGAGAGAGAGAGAGAGAGAGAGGAGTGCACTTAGCACAACGGTTAACGTCCTAGAAAATGGAATCGACGACTCGAGTTCAAATCCTAAACGATGTTGTTTGCGTTTCACTTCGCTCTAATATCTCTGGGAAAGGAAGGAATGAATCAATCTGTTCTGTTCCTTACCCTAGGTATGGTTAAATAGTAAGGTAGGCTGAGCTCTATAGCCTTGATAAGGCAATTGGTCTAGAAGAAGGAAAATTGAATGCAAACCAGCTTAAAAACTGACCTTGTGTCACATTCTGCGCGTAGCAGAGGGGTTGGGTAAATACATACATACATACATACATACATACATACATATAGATTTTTAAAAAATGGCGGAAAACACATTTCTCTTCTTTCTCATTCCAACTTCCGCTATGCCTAGTAAATATATCTATCTATCTATCTATCTATTAAAACATATATTCAAGCCAAAAAAAGCGAACAGCCACGGCAACCTGAATGTTATAAGAATAAAAACAAAAGAACTAATAGATAGTGGTAATGATCGTATAATAAGTAATAGGAAGTGAGTTCGATTCTCAGTGAGTGGCCCATATTTCTTGTCATGTGTCCAAATTATTCTATGTTATCGAGAAGCAGTTGCGCACCTCTAATGGATCGAGACAACCAATCAGAATAAACATCACTGCATATACATATGAACAGTCTCTCATGGGGTTACTCAGTTGGCAATGAGTGAGGTTGTGTACTCTGTGACGGTCGCATTCACCATAATCGAGCAACTAGCTTCTTTTTTTTAAATGCACAACATTTTAGGCAAAATGCTAGTAGTAACGGATTTTTTTTTTCGGAATCTCGAGTGACAGGTCTCTCAAGCTCTTCGAGACATTCATTAGTTTATAGCATTCGTTAATGATTCTCTTTCTCTCTCTCCCTCTCTTTTTTTCTCTCTCTCTCCACACACACACACACACACACACACACACACACACACACACACACACACACACACACACACAGAGGCATATATATATATATATATATATATATATATATATATATATATATATATATATATAGTCTATATTTCCTAATCTCCTGAATCTTACCTATTCTTATATTTTTATAGATGATTCTTATGACGTAGTTTTGGGCTGCTAATTTTCGCAATTTCGTTTCTCTCATAAGGTTTCCTTCGCCCAGCCATGTTCGCTCGGGCCATACGTTCACTTATTTATGCATTTTCTCATTAATAGCGAATTCATTCGGTTGACAGGCAAGATTGGCCTAGCGGTTAGAGTGTTCGCCAATGGCTCGGGAGACCAGGGTTCAATCCCAGGTCGAATCATATCAAAGACTCAAAAAATGGTACTTTATGCCTCCTTGCTTAACACTCAGCATTATAAGGTACGGATCAACGGTAAAGTGGAGCAATCCTGGGAAAGGAGTAGCGCCCTTCCCTACACCTTGGTGTAGTAGCTATCGAAAAGGGAGCCTTCGGGTCACTCTCGACTATGGTCGCCAACTTTACTTTACTTTACTTATAAATGGGTGTAACCATTTATAATAAATATCCTGCCTAGCTATGTCCATTACATCGGATACGTAATTTCTTTATTATTATTATTTTGCTTTCGGGAAGTTTCCCCCATAGTTATAATTTGTGGTTTCTCATAGAAATCCAAGTAGCAGCAAACATCACCAGATCACCAGTACTCTTCAAAGTATTCTTGCCGATCTCAGCTGTACTAGGTTCTTAAGAGTTTTTCCGAGTGCTCCAACTATAATTGGTATTACTATCACCTTTATACCCCACAAACTTTCTGGTAAGGTCCGGATATTTCTCAAGTTTTTCGTTTTCGTTTGTTCTAACTCTGTGGCCCGCTGGAACGGCGAAATCCACAAGCTGACTCGTTCAATTGATTGATTTTACGGGCATGTCAACCCGTCTAGGATTATTTCATGCTGAAAGGTTCGGAAATCACGTTCATTATACGTTTATTTCTAGCTTTTAGTGTAGTTATTTCTAAAGAATTGTTTTTATTCTTTGGTTGGGCATGAGTTTTAAATAAATCTATTTGACTCATAGATGTGAGCCTTAGTCTAAGAGAGTACACTTGGCGTAATGGTTAACGTGTCGGACTGTGGTCTCATGGTAAGCGAGTTCGAACTACAATCACATTCAATTTCGTACTAATACCCTCAGGAAAGGTCTTGAACCTCCTCAACTATAGGTTAAATTGTATCACTACTGTTCTTCTACAAGAACAGTTCTAACATTGAATATCGCACGGTGGTTGATATTCCATTAAATAGAGAAACCATTCCAAACCAAATTAACTTTCTGAGTTAGGGTGGAATGAGAAGTAATGGTAATAAAGAGATTCTCAATACTCCCCAGAACTGGAGCCTCGACCTCAGATACAGTTTAGTGTCGTATCCAGGACACTTACTCGTTCGTTTCGCTTTAATCAGCGTATATATATTGAAGCGTAAATATATATATATCTATAGTCATCCACAGACAGATCTGTTTCGTTCTATCAGAACTCATCAGTGTGGCCAGACAGTATCTTCCCGTAGCTGGGATCGAAACCTGGTTGACTCAAACGCCAAGCCAAAGCTTTTAACCATTCAGCCACGAGGAGACATTAGCTGCGAATGATTTATATATATATATTAGTAAAGTTGGCGACCGTAGTCGAGGGTGACCAGAAGGCTCCCTTTTCATTAGCTACTACACCGAGGTGTAGGGGAAGGCGCTACTCTATTCCCTGGATTGCTCCACTTTACCTTTGATCCGTACCTTATAATGCTGAGTGTTAAGCAAGGAGGCATCAAGTAGCATTTTTTGAGTCTTTGGTATGACTTGACCTAGTATTGAACCCTGGTCTCCCGGTCAATTGGCGAATACTCTACCCGCTTGGCCAATGGACTGGTCATATATATATATATATATATATATATGCACGCTTCAAGTTTACTGGGGACTTCATCGTTATCTGTAGGTCAGTCATATGTGTTATCTGTAAAGTTCGGTATGTTTTTATCTGTAATTGCGCATGCGCAAGCTCGCCAATATCTCAGTCACTAAAATCCGCTTTTATCGGCTGCTTGTGGTCAAATTGATTAATGAATGAAGTGTCAACATTTCATTTGCGGTTTGAGGATGCAGTCATGGGCCGAAGGAGGAAACGGTTCCCCATTTCGAAAAAAAAAAAAAAATCGCTGCGAGGGAGAACGCAAAGATGAAGATGACGATGTTCTTCGAAAGATTGAATCCCATCCATCTGGTCTTGTAACTTGAGATCTTGTCACAAGAGCGTTTGAGTAAGAATAGCAACTCGTTCGGAGAAGTACGGGTCGCCATTCGTTGTTATCGTTATGATGAAGTTCATCTATTCCTGGTCAAAGGAAATTTACTTCTTTGTTGTGGCGAAAAGTATGAATTGAACTTGAGTCGATCAGAACAATTGGATGCGGGTGTTGTGCTTGAGTAAAGTAGAAAAAAAAAATCAGACAAATGTTTGGAAGTGGGAATCGTAATATGATTGGCCTACAGACAGCGAAGAAGTACCGATTACTGAATGCAAAATCTATCTGAAGAAGATCGAAGAGTCTATTGTGAGATTCTATTCGGGTTATCTGCTCTAGAGCAATTCCTTTGCAACTAACACGTTCCTTTGACAACCAAATAATTAGCAGCAGTATGAGGTATAAATTGAGAGAGAGAGAGAGAGAAAGAGAGAGAGAGAGAGAGAAAGAGATTTTAATTTATTTTTTATTTTTTTGAAGAACTAGTAAGCATGAAATTAGATTGATTCATTGATTTATTGATAGATCTTTATCGGAACGCCAACTAGGCTGGGGTTATTTTATGCCATGATGTTAGGGAATCACGTTCATTACGTTTATTATTACATATTTTGATTAGTTGTTGTTTAAGAGGCTTTTTTGATCACGGTCCCATCGAATACGAATAATTTGTAAACAGATCTCTTTGATCCAGAGATGGAACACTAACAGGTACTATCACAACGAGTCAGAGTGGACCTGGGAGTAATGACAATGAAAGGATACTCTTCACTCTCTTGAGCTCCGAAACTGGCTCTTCATCACCTGATACAGTTTTTTGTCATATCTAGAACACCCATTTTGTTTGCGTGGTGGGTGGTTCACATCTTCAAAGCTCCACCCACAGGATGATAGGAATTTGACTAAAGTCACATTTGCCAGTAACAGAGATAAAATTTTTAATCTTTTTAAAGTTTTCTGAGAATCTATCAAACGATGTAGAACGCGTCATCCCATGTACGCAAGGCCAACAACATTAAATTGCTGCTTCCGATCTAGCACCGAGTACCTGGCATATATGCCGGGAGGCTAAACTATGACAACCATAGATTCACATTGCACTAGACCTTCGGGCCTAGAGAATCTATGACCAGCAATGTCACCTGGCTTCGTGCCGGGAGAATAAGCAAAGGCTAGCATTGTTCACATTGCACAAAGTGAAGCTAAGACCAGCATTGACCAGCAGCGTACAGATCTCGGCTTGTTCGCGACCTCAGCCTCTACTATATTCCCACTACAAAAAAATCCGTTTTGTGTCTGATCCTGCTTGGTGGTAACCACGGATAGATATATATAGAACGCATTGTCTGCATCAAAGATTAACATTTCAAACATAATTTAGTTTGTTTTTTTAGCATATCAACCATTGTAGGTTATTTAACGCCAAGTTCATTTTTATACATATAAACAGTTCTATTTCAAACAATTCAGTTAGCATAAGTACACTGTTTCAATATCAAAAGCAGTTCTATTTCAAGCAATTCAGTTTAGCATAAATATGCAGTTTCAATGTCAAAATGTTCTACTTCAAATTATTCAGTTTAGTCAACAAAGTTGAATTGTTCCAAGTATTGTTATGTATCTCTAACAATTCAATTAAACATCAGTTATTTGTTTACACAGTTAAATGATCAAACAGTTCAATCTTAAACAATTCAGTTTAGCATAAATACAGATTTTTGTTTACACACAGTTAAATCAAAAACGGTTCTATTTCAAACAATTCAGTTTAACATAAGCACACAGTCGAGTTCAATTTAATCCTTAGATAGGACCCTACCAGGTGCTGCCACTCCAGGCCACAGTGGACCTGGGAGCGATGGCAATGAAGGGGTACTCCACATTTCAAACATGAATTCTTCACTCTCAAAATCCAGAAAGTTTGTCACTACACTATGAGAACTCCCTCATCACTGAAGGGATAAAGGTCATTTAAATAGAACTAAATCGATCGGATGTCCTAATCTATTCTCGTAGTTTACAAAGATTTCTCGAAATCTGAGAATCCGTCTCGGTGACGTCATCGTGTCACTGCCGTCCTTCTACAAGGATGGTTTTGGCTTTAAATAATCCATCAAGTTTGTTATGTCATGAAACAAAGAAACCAAACCAAACGTAATTTTTGGCTTTAGTCCAAAACGATGATTCGAAACAAAAATATATCTCACCGCCAAAAGTTGATATCTAAAAAAAGCACGATCAAATCGTAAGTTATTGAGCTTTGCATGTAGATTATATCATCATCAGCATCGTGCCACGTCATCAGCACGGATCTCCCTGACCCTCTCTCGCCACTCCTCTCTATTGTCCATTGCTTCTAGCAGGTATTCAAGGCTACCTCCCGTATTGGCACAGAGCTGTTGTTTGTAGGTTCGGGCTGGTCGTCCTGCTTTTGCTCGTCCATGTGAAGGGGCCCACAGGAGTACATCACTTATGAGATCGTCCCTACCTCTCCTGTAGTGTCCCCCATGTCTGGTTCGTCTAATTTGGATAGTTTTCTATTGGACTTATTAGAACCCAAAAAACCAAAGTCAACGTAAAATAGAATGTCTATAAGGATACTAAGAAACATAAAAATAAAGTACTTTAATGATTTAAAAAAATAGTCCTGGACTTTAACTAAGTTAAAACTTAATAATGAAAAACGGAAGAAAGTAAGAACTCCCCCCCCAAAAAAAAAACACAAAAAATTCTCGAAAGCCATCGGAAGCAGCATGGTGGACGTAAAAACAAGCGACTAAACCTTCTGACGGCTCAACACAATTCTTAACCAGGTCCTGGACGTATGAACCCCACGGTTTAACGGCCAGGATCGAATAGTTCGATCGGGAAACCACTGCTGCTCATCTATAAGGGTGGCTGCTGTAGATGAGAATAAAAAAAAGCCATCGAAAGATTACCATGACCCACACTCAAACCAAGTTAGTTTATATATTTTTTTTCTGGAAAAGAAAAGGTTGGTTGGTTGGTTGGTTGAATTTTTATGGCATATCAACCTTTGTTGGTTATTTAATAGTTTGATGAAAACATTTTTAAACGAGCCAGATTTCATTTGTTTGCACACAGTTAAATGGTTTCAAATCTTCCAATCAAACATGAATAATTCTATTTACTATTAATTATTTGTTTGCACACAGTTGAATGTTTTCAATTATTACTATTGAACACTAATTATTCTATTCAACACTATTATTTGCACACAGTCAAACGATTCTAAGTATTGCTATGAAATACTAATAACTCAGTTTTTGTACACAGTAAAACAGTTTTAAGAATTTCTATCCAACACGAATAATTCTATTTAGCATTAATCGTTTATTTGCATACAGATAAGTGACCTTAAGTTTTGCTAACACCAGTAGTTTTATTTGCACACTGTTAAATGGCTTCAAGTATTGCAACTTAACAGTGGAAATGAATGACTGACTTCGGTATTAAAAAGCACAACATGGCTTGTGATGCCGTAAAACCAAGCAATCAACCAACCAACTGATACTTAGGTTAACTTTTATCGGAAACTCAATGTATAATGTCCGATCTATATGACTCATTGCTGACGAAGGAGGATATTATGTTGAAAAATTGAATAATTTTTTATCGTTAGGCAGCGCTATAGTTGATGTATTTATGCATGCATTTACCTAGCCCCTCCATCACTAGCAGTGTGCAGCACCAGGTCAAATCTGTTAAATCGTACTACAACCTGTTTGAATTCTATTTTTCACTTCTAGTCTGGTTGCCGTACCAACGTTAAAGAACACAGTCTGTCTTACTTTTTACTCATAGCAAGGCAAAGGAGAATAGTTGAATGCATACCTTTCCAAGAGGAGACTGTATTCGTTCTCACCCTAATCATTATAATGTGACATGGCAAAGGGTGATTTCAGTAGTTGAAAGATAATTTTGTCGAAGAGGAATTGATGTTTCGCAGTTGAGATTTCGACTTGAACGTTCGAGATGGCTGACTTAACTTGGGTGCTAGGTGAAATAACCGAAAGCAATTATCTGAATACGTTGCCATTCGGTCTAGAGACAATCCACGTTCATCTCGGGGAAAGGTCGCTTGCTTCTTCTGTTGTGGTGTGATTGTGTAGATGGAAGGAAATCCAAAAAAGGAACTACGAATCTATTACAATTTTTAAAAATTGTTTTCTTCTCCCTCGAATCTTTGTGAAGATGGTATGACTTTGATTGAAGTCGGTTTTTTTTTTCATCCGCATTAGAGATTCATCTTTCTCTTCAATCCTCCCCCGGCGTCCCCGGACGTGAGATGACTTAAAACTACAATGTGAATTTCTAATTGACTCCTAGTATTTAACTTTGATTTTTGGTTAGAGTGATTATGTTACACAGTCAAGGCTTTGACGAAAAGTCTTTTGACGGTTGACCTCAGCACTTGATTGAATATAACCGAGAGCAATCATCAGTGTACGTTGCCATTCAGTCAAGAGACAATCCATGTCCATCTTGGGAATGGGTCACTTGCTTGTTCTATCATGTCATGATTTTCTAGAAATGTCTGAAACAGAACATTAAAAGTTTCTTTACAGATCCGAAAAGTTATAAGTTTTTTCTTTCTTGAGTCTTAGTGGAAATGGCTTGATTTGAGTCAGTCATTTTTCTTCAACTATTATCGCGGTGTCTCCTAGAATGAACTTTCAAACACAGTGCGATTTTCTGACTGAGTCTTTCCAACAATTCCCTTCCTATATACGACATGACTTTTGTTGACCTGTTTCTTGTCATCAGAACCATATTCAAAATTAAAATCTTCTAATGTTAATAAATCTGCTCCGAGTGATTTTGGAGACAGCTAACGTAATGATAACCCGAATGGTTTTAACGTCACAATGCTTTTCAATATAGAACACTATTAAATGCTAATTTACTATTTCAACCTCCTAACGTGAATAAATCTACATCGAGTGACTTTGAAGACAGCTAACGTAATGGTAACCAGAATGCTTTTAACGTTACAATTATTTTCAAGATTATCTTTACAATCATCAAGGCATGCTTACAGCACGGATTCCCTTGACTCTCTCTTGTCATCCGTCCCTATCGGCCATCGCTCATTTTGGTAAATCCTCTAGACAGCGCCCAGTGTCTGCAAAGAGCTCGTGAATGTAAGTTCTTGTTAGTCAACGAACACTAGTTTGTCCATTGACAAACGTTGCTTATGAGTTAGTCCTTACTTCGCCAGCAATACCCAGAATGCCTTGCTCGTCTATCTTGGGTGGTTCGTGAGATGGGAGACAAGTGGCCGTACAACGACAGTTTTGTAGAATGCTGTTTTCACGAGAACACTATTAAATGCTCGTTAGTGAGTACTTCCCGTAATTTATTGAATTGAAATTAATCATTGAAATTCTATGAAGAATACATTATTCAAAATCGAGTTTATTGGCTGTCGAAAAAGATGTTTATCTAAGCGAATAGAAATAGAAGTGTCAGCTTTTTGTCAACGACATTGAAACCGCATACGATGGTCTATCGTCTGAGAATCTAATTGCCCGGGTCCATTTATTCAAACAGTTCTAATTCAACCATTCAAGTTTAGTGTAAGTATAGATTTTGTTTACACGGACTTTAATTTCAAAATAGTTCTGTAATAAACAATTCAGTTTAGTGCAAGTAGAGTTTCAATATCAAAAACAGTTCCATTTCAAACAATTCAGTTTAACATAAGTACACAGTTTAATTGTTAAAAAACATTTCTATTTCAAGTTATTTAGTCTAGTCAAACAGTTCTATTTCAAACAACTCAGGATAGTATAAGTACAGTTTTTGTTGACACTCAGTTAATTGTCAAAACAGTTCTATTTCATGCAATTCACTTTAGCATAAGAATACAGCTTAGTTCTATTTTACCTATAGATAGGGTTCTATCAGGTGCTACTACTCCGGGCCTAGTGGACCAGGGAGCGCTGGGAATGAAGGGTTGCTCCACATTCCCCAAAATTCCAAGAGTGCTGGAACCTCCCTATCATCTTGTTTAGTGTCATATGCAGGATACTCGGTTGCGGGGGTATTAACCCTCTGCAGAGGTGCAGTCGATGTATTCTACAGCACGAGGTGACTGGGCAGGTATTAGATAGGAATACGTGATGCCATATAACTTTCGGCACAAATTATTATTTATTTTTTCAATATATGCGACATACTATTTAAGTTTGTGCGCAAATTATTTGTACCAAAATTTGTACTGGGTAGACGTGAAATCCAAGAGTTGTCCCAGAAGCTAAGGAACGAAGGATTGTAAGAAAGTAGACGGTAAGAATTTTGGTTACTACGGGAGAATGAATTGACAGTACACACACACACACACACACACACAGAGAGAGAGAGAGAGAGAGAGAGAGAGAGAGAGATTGGACCGCACGGACGCAAAACATAAAATGGAAACCGAAGAATGGTTAAAATGAGATATCACCGAATTGCAGATAGAGGGAGTAAAACGGAGAGTGAATTGGCAGTGAATGTAGAGAGAAAATATATTGATCTTATATGTGTCAAAGTCTTTTATTTTACAATTTTTTTTTTTTTTTTTAGTTTTAGGTGTTTTGTCTGTTAGTCATTTGTTGTTGTAGCAGAGATTGGGTCTATTTACGTCAGTCAAGGTAAACCTAACAACTATCTTATCAAGAACAGCAATGTAGCTGAGGCTTTTCGTTTTTCAAATGCTATTTTCTCTCATATCCTCAGAGAAATACGATATTTTCAGACATGTTCTTTTTAACTTAAAAAAAGAAGAAATCACTTATACGAATAAAATTTTCTAAGTAATCTTTTTTTATTCATATATTAATACCATTGTAATTACCTACCCAAATTTGTTATCGAGATTTGCTATGCGTCACACTGTGATGCGGGGGGGGGGTTAATGGACAAAGCCAAGTGAAATTTAATCCCTTTTATTCCCACGCGCCCATGTTTTTATTTCATAGTTCAGTAGGTGAGCCAAATTACGAAATTAATTCTTAGCACACACGAACTCCCGCAGTGACGACTTCACCGCGACACCTGCCCCAGTCAAATGCTCTACAACGATAAAATTGCTCTTTCGTTGAAATACGACAGCGGTATAGAAATTGCATAAAATTTAATTAATGTAATTTATTTAGGCACTGTCTAAAGGGAAAATAAAGATGCAGTGTGAAAGTTTAGCCCTTTTGTAAGACAACTGATCTCGGTAAGGGAAAAATCCTGTACACGAAACCACTAAGTGTGGGGCTAGTAATTCGACGCCATAAAACCCTACTTGTGACAAAACCACATCATCATCATAAACGTTGGTGTGGCTGCAGTCCCGTGCGAATCAAAGGCGAAGAGCCATCTACTTAACTGAGAGGTATGGATAGCAAGACAGATAATGAAATAGATAGGAAAGCGACCGGCAGACATAAATAATTGAATATACTGAGATAGATAGATAGATAGATAGATAGTGTTGTGATTTAGTTTTAATGAACTGCGAGTATCAGTTCTGCCATTATGTAAGGAAAACGGAAGTACCGGTTCCGCCATTGTTATTTGTCAATCAGAGGTGTCAGGACTCTCTCTCTCTCTCTCTCTCTCTCTCTCTCTCTCTTGGCAGCCAACACTGAGTGGAGTTTTGAATCGAATTTCTTCTAGAACAAATTACAACAGATAGATAGATAGATAGACTCTAGTGAGATAGATAAATAGATCGATAGATTCTATCGATATAGACTGACATAGATAGATAGATAGATATGAACAATGATAGACAGATAGATAGATAAATATGAAGACTGACATAGATAGATAGATAGATAGATAGATAGATAGATAGATATGAACAATGATAGACAGATAGATAGATAAATATGAAGACTGAGATAGATAGATAGATAGATAGATAGATAGATAGATAGATAGATAGATAGATATGAACAATGATAGATAGATAGATAGAAACAATGATAGATTGATAGATAAATATGAAGACTGAGATAGATAGATAGATAGATATGAACAATGATAGATAGATTGATAGATAGATAGATATGAACAATGACAGACAGATAGATAAATATAAAGACTGAGACAGATAGATAGATAGATATGAACAATGATAGATCGATAGATAAATATGAAGACTGAGATAGATAGATAGTCCCAATTGCTACCATTTCTTTAAATTGTGCTTTTTTGTGTCAAATAATCATTTGTTTGCACACAATTATATAGTATTAACAATTCTCATCTAATATTAATAATTTATAGATAATTAGATAGTTTCAATAAACTATTCCCGTTTAATAATAATAATTATAATACCCATAATCTGATTGTAGAATTAGATGCACAAAATTCACTGGGATTTTGAAATACAAACGGATCACCTAATCTCAACCAGACGACCAGACGTAGTGAGAATCAACCACAAAAAAAAAAAGAAAAAAGAAAAGAGAACTTGCCGAATTGTGGACTTTGCTGTTCCCACTGACCACAGAGTGAAATTAAAAGAAAGCAAAAAGAGCGATAAGTACCTCGACTTTGCTAGAGAATTGATAGTGATGATTGTACCAATTGTGATTGGTGCTTTTGGCACAATAACTAAAGGATTATTAAAAGATCTGGAAGACTTGGATGTCGGCGGACGGGTTGAGACTATCCAAATGACCGCATTGCTGAGAACGGCCAGAATTCTGAGACGAGTCCTGGAGACTTGAGGAGACTTGCTGTCACTCAAACTCTAGTGAAAAACCATCAGCTAACACTGATGAGAAAAACTCTAAAGGAGTAAATATATTTTCACATACATTATATGTATAGTGCATGTAAAACTGATACTTTTCAATAGCTTTCAACAAACAGTTTTCAAACAGATCTATTAGACCTATACATAGGACCCTAACAGACACTACCACTCAGAGACAGAGTGGACCTGGGAGTAATGGCAATGAAGGAATACGCCACACTACAAAACTGGAGCCTCCCCATTAGATGCAGGTTAGTGTCAGGATGGATCTGGGAGTGATGAAGGGGTACTGTAAATTACCCCGATCTCTTGAACTAGTATCTCGCCGCGAGATTCAGTCTAATGTCATAGTCAGGGCATATCGTTTTTTAAGAGGGTGGGTGAGTCTTACCCCTCTGTAGGGAATACAACGACAGAGTAATTATACAGTGTCGAGTGTTCCTATCTTATACTTATAATCTATAATCAACTAGATGGTTTCATACGGCTATTCCGATTGAATTATAATCTTTTCTTTTTTTTATATACAGATATATGTAGAATAAGAAAACAAAAGTTGGCGACAGCAGTTGAAGGTGACCCGAAGGCTTCTTTTCCGTAGCTACTACACCGAGGTGTAGAGGAGGGCGCGACTCCTTTCCCTTGATTTCTCCCCTTTACTGTTGTCAGTACCTGATGATACAGAATGTTAAGCGAGGCGGTATCAAGTACCATTTTTGAGTCTTTGGTATGACGGCCGGGGATTGAACTCCTGTCTCCCGAGCCGTACCAAATTCTTTTCAAAAAGATCTATTTGACCTAAAGATCGGACCCTAACAGGTAATCTGGGTCAGAGTTGATCAGGCAGTAATTGACACGAAGAGGCACTCCTTAGAGCTCTAGATATTCGTTTGTGTTTTATGACATATCAATTAATATGGGTTATTTAATACCGAATCCGCTCACACACACACACACACATGTAATTTGTGAGCAAATAGTTTGTTTGTCAAATTATTTCAAAATGAAACAGAGCTCATTTCTCTTTTCCTTGCACACAAATGGTTTCAAGTATTCTAATCTATCTCTAATAATTCTATCTGATATTAATTATTCGTTTGCACACCGCAATACCATTAAACTATCTAACACGAAAAATAGTTTCAAGTATTGTTATTTAACATTATAAATAATAAGCAATCCAGGGAATGGAGTAGCACCCTCCCCCACACCGAGGTGTAGTAGCTATTGAAAAAGGAGCCTTCGAGTTACCCTCGAGTAAGGTCGCCAACTTTACTTTTCTATCTGTCTAATGCGAACACAGCTGTATCGTTTCAAATATTGCTATTTAATATTGCTATTTAATACAAATATAATATACAATACTAATTTTGCACACAGTATTGTGTCACTGGAATGAAGGAACGACAATAATTGTCTCTAAAAATATAAACTCCTTTATTCGAAACGTAGCGATGGCTGTGTGTATTGGAGAGAGAGAGAGAGAGAGAGAGAGAGAGAGAGAGAGAGAGAGAGAGAGGGGAGACTGCTATGATTGACACCACGTGGAGATGGACTTATTCAGAGCCGTACGTCTTCTTACTTCTTTGACGGTAGGTTTGATACAGAGCTTGTTCTAAACCAGGGGGCCACCTACCCACTCTGAGGTGACATGTCTTGTCGCCGACTGCACTCCGAATGACTGACCGCCTGACTCCTTGGCGTCGAAAAACTTCCACATTATATATTTTCTGAACGTCCTCGAATTTTTCCTTCTCGCTTAATTCCTTTCCACTCTTCTTTGTTTACACAGGTGCATAACCTGTTTTGAAATCCCTTACTAACCGGTCTGTCAAGGTCAATATGTAACAACAGTTAAATGGTTTTAAGTATTACCATCGTACACTAATAACTGTATATGATATTAATCATTTGTTTGCATACATGAAATTGATTTCAAGTATTGCAATTCGACATCAGAGATTCTATTAATAGTGGCACAATTCAACCCACAGCTAGTAGGATAAGAAGGTTTATACTTTTCCCAAAGGTATTAGACTGTAAGTAAATGTAATTTTGCAACGGGAGTTCGAACTCGCTTACACCGATGCCGCGCGTTAACATTACATCATAGTGACTCCCCACTCCCTCCAGTGCATATTCTAAGCCCTGCCGACTGCTTTATTGTCTGAATCTGTTTGTAAATGTAATTATAACTGGATGAAGGTTAACAGCCGATTAAACCAGAGTGATAGTAGGTGTGACTTTTCAATATTATTTTAAAAACAAAAACAACGAATAAATAAAAATCAATAAGTCGCAATCAATGGATCATAAACACTACATAAAAAGCTGCTAGGATTTATCTTGTAACGACGAAAAAAACCGTTTAATAATATTTACTAGCTCAGTAAACATTAGAAATGGAGGTATTATTTACTAACAGACTGGCGCTTGAGTCTATGATCATAGTATCTGTGCTCTAAAATAATTGTTTCTCCCCAACAGTTGTTCTTAAAGATCAGAGCATAGTATCCACTCCTTTAAAAATCCCATGTTTATTTAAAAAAACAAACAAACAAATTATAGAATATAAAACAAACGGATGAAAACATGGCCCAGGGGGATGGAGCTGTAAAATACATCGACTGCATCTCTGGAGAGGATTAAGACTCCCCCAACGAGTGTCCTGATATGACACTAAACAATCTGATAGTGAGGTTCCAGTAATGCTAGGGTTTGGGGGAATGCGGAGTACCCTTTCATTACCATCGCTCCCAGTTCACTCTGGCCTGGAGTGGTAGCACCTGATAGAGTCTTCTCTATGGGTCAAATAGAACTGCTTGACATTTAAACTGTGTACTTTGACATTTAAACAGAATGAAAATAAACAACTTATCTATCTCCAAATGGCTTCCTTATATATATGGGGCTCTTGCTTCCTAAAAGTCAAAATAACTAGATATGTCATATTTTCAACATTAGTATTAAGACTGTAGGTAAAATTCAACTTGATGAACATCAATATTTCTTTTGATAAATCCCTCAACTCCATGTTGTACAGATTCTAATAAAAAGAAGATAAGTCAGTTGCAGGTTTTGGTCGAAACCATCCAAGTCAAGAATCAGCTCCACATGGAACCACTCACGAAAAAAAAAAAAAAAGAAAGAATTCTGAGAATATTCACGTATGACCGTTTTTATCGATGACAATTTTTCTTGTTTATCAAGACACCTCGAAATATAAACTTGAGTGCTGACCTTTTACTATCGTGACTTGGACAGCCTAATGAGTAGAGTGTTCGCCAATGGTCTAGGAGACCGGGGTTCAATCCCAGGTCAAGTCATACCAAAGACTCAAAAAATGGTACTTGATTCCACTTTACTTAACACTCAGCATTATAACATAAGGATCAAGGGTAAAGTGAAGCAATCCAGGGAATGGAGTAGCGCCCTCTCCTACACCTCGGTGTGGTAGCTATTGAATAGGGAGCCTTCGGATCACCCTCGACTAAGGTCACCGACCTTACTTTACTATCCAACAGTCAGCTTCTAACTCACCCGTCTATGTTTTGTTCGACCACAGTGAACAGGGGAGTGGAGGGCATCCAGGCACCATGATAGCGGTTGCCAAGGGCTGCAACTTTTTCATCTATCATCTGATTGGTTCCTTGAATATACGCAGCCAAAAAAGACCTTCCATCTCCAAAACTACTGGCCTTTGACCGTACTAGCATTAAAGACTTGAATTTATAATAAACATTTTAAAAATTAAGCTGTTGTATTCCCAACAAAAAATCCATCTCTTTCTATTTTATTATCTATTAAAATCTGCCTGGTATCCCTAACTTTTTTTGGATATCCATTTGAAAACTTAATATATACACACATCGACGTAGATATATAGGCTACCAATACACGCACTCTCGTACAGTTATGCTAATTCCAACATATACATATATGCTACTAAATGTATTCATATAGACATTACTGTATATGTAGCCAGGAGCAGAAGATATTATAGCGTCACTTATTCACCAAATTTTTTTTACTTATTTTTGTCAATACTTTCTTCGCTTAGTTTTGTCTATACTTTTTTCGATTATTTTTGTTTTTACTTTGTTTTCGTTTTTGCATGTTATTTACTTTTTTTCTCCGCTTATTTTGTATTTACTTTATTCGTTTATTTTTGATTTTACTTTTTTCGCTTAATTTTGTCTTTATCGTATTTCGCTTATTTTTGCCTTTACTTTTTTCTCGCTTATTTCTGTCTTTACTTTTTCTGTTACATTTTCCTCTGTTAAAGTTAGTTACAGGTAACAATCAAGTTCAAATAAAAGTATACTAAATTTTCTTTTTTCTTTCGTTTTACATTCTTTTTTTTTTTTGTTTAATGACCTATCAATCATCGTGGGTTATTCAATGTCTAATCCATTTTTGTAAAAGAACAGTAATGGTTTATATTTAAACCATTGCTGAGGGGATAAGAGGGTTCATGCCTTTTCCAAGGGTATTACTTTGAAAGTGAACATAATTGGAGTTCAAACTCGCTTACTACGATATTGGAGTCAAGTATGTTAGCTACGAAGCTACTGAATTTTGTCGGCTTTAAATATATATATATATATATATGTGTGTGTGTGTGTGTGTGCACGCTTGTGAGTGTATATATATATATATATATATATGTATGTGGGTGTATATATATATATATATATATATATATATATATATATGTATGTGTATGTGTATGTGTATATATATGTATGTGTGTATATATATGTGTATATATATATATATATATATATATATATATATATATGAATGTGTGTGTATATGTGTGTATACATATATATAAATGTTTGTGCGTATATATATATATACATGTATGTGTGTGTATGTATATATATATATATATATATATATATATATATATATATATATATATATATATATAAAGGTAACTGACATATTTTTGCAGCATCTACTGATTATCGTCACGTGATTTGAGCCAACCTTAACCAGCTGATCTTTACACACAAGAGATTAGACCACATAATATCAGCACACCCACACTGCTACTGGTTGTCTAAAACAGCCTCACGAAAGCAAAAGTTAACCACTGTTCGTTTGCCTGACAACAACATCCGATTCGGATGAAGTACTGTATTCCTTGACATGTTAGGAAAAAAAATCAATTCAAACAAAGATAGCAGACTGCACTGTGGTCAAATTATGGCGTCTTGTAAATAAATCTGGCAACGTATATCTCGGACAGAAATGTATATATATATATATATATATATATATATATATATATATATACTATATAAAATATATATATATATAAACCCTTCTATGCATACCTTGTGTTCGGTTAAACATAGTTCATATATATGTGTGTGAGTGTATGTATGTGTGTATGTGTTTATATATATATATATATGTAATCGTTATGCTCATATCATCGTTATAATATATACATACGTATATATATGTTGGTTGGTTGTTTAGGTTTTATGGCTTATAAACCTTTGTAGGTAATTTAATGCCGAATCCATTTTTATACAAATAATCAGTTCTATTTCAAACAATTCAGTTTACCAGGAGTACACAGTTTAGTTGATAAAAATATTTCTATTTCAAGCTATTCAGTTTAGTTAAACAGTTCTAATTAAAACAATTCAGTTTAGTATAAGTATAGCTTTTGTCCATACACAGTTAAATATTAAAACAGTTCTATTTCAAGTAATTCAGTTTAGCGTAAGTACGCTGTGTAGTTCTATTTGATCCACAGATAGGGCCCTATCAGATGCTACCACTATGGGCTAGAGTGGACCTGGGAGTGATGGCAACGAAGGGGTGTTCTGCATTCCACAAAACTCCAGCATCACTGGAACCTCACCATCAGATTGTTTAGTGCCACATCCAGGACACTTGTTGGGGGCGTCTTACCCCTCTGCAGAGACCTCTGCAGAGATGTCGGTAAATTCTGCAAACCCAGCCGATTGGGCCACACACACACACACACACACACACACACACACACACACACACACACACATATATATATAAACTGAATATATATATATGTATATATATGTATGTATGTATATATTAACTCGTGTATATATATCTTGTGTTCGCTTATACATAGTTCATATATATATATATATATATAATAATATATATATATAATATATATATATTGCTGGAGAAGCAGAGATGAACTCATAAGAGATGTACTCTTATGGATCCCCACACACGGCCGCGCAAAAGCAGGACGACCAGCACGAACGTACATTCAGCAGCTATGTGAAGATACAGGTTGTTGTCCTGAAGACCTGCCTAGGGCGATGAACGATAGGAGGAGTGGCGAGAGAGGGTCAGGGATATCCGTGCTGCCAGCACGATATGATGATGATGATATATATATATATATATATATATATATATATTAATTTTATATATATTTAATAGCATGGATGCTGATCTACAATCATTGGTTTCATGCCGTCTTTATATGACAATAATCAAACAGAGAAAGAAAGATTTTGGAGAAATCGAAAAAGTTGAAAAATACTGTCAAAAGAATTTTTACGTTAATATTACGTAAAACTCTTTTGTGTGTGTGTTTGTGTATGTAGATTATATTTGCCTATTGTTGAGTATAAGATTAACAAAACATAGGCAACAAATATAAATTATATATATATATATATATATACGAGGTGCATAAGATAAGTTTCCAGACTTTTTTCGTATGGGCATTTAAAATTGTCGTAGACTCTTGAAAATTCACTATGTTATTGCTATACATCTTATAAGATGACTGACCAATTTTTATGATTTCAGGTTTAAATGAACAGCTACAACAGCAATTGGAATACATCCTACTAAAGCCTGATTGTCACAGCTGGTGAATTTCAAAAATGCAATCTGACACTTTAGAAGAACGATATGCAATAAAATTATGTTTTAAAACTTGGAAAAAATGCCACAGAAACGTATGGAATGCTTCAGACTGCTTTTCGACCATCTTGCATGAATAGAGCATCAGTTTTTGAGTGGCATAAGAGATTTAAGGAAGGCAGGGAGTCTGTGAGGGATGATGAGAGGTGTGGGGGGATTAAGGAAGTCAATACACCAGAGTTGATTGGCCAAAGGGTTAGGGTTAGGATTACTATGTTGAGATTTTAAGGGAGTTCAGAAAGAGATTCTTAGAGAAGAGGCTAGCACTCATCAAATCGGGTCTGTGGCAGTTCCACCTGGACAATACACCAGTACACAACTTCATGATTGTCACAGACTATTTGAACAAGATGGGCATCAAGACAGTTCCTTACCCTCCCTATAGTCCAGACCTTGCTCCCTGTGACTTTTGGTTATTCCCTAAGCTCAGAAGCTGTCGTTATGAGACAATTGAGGAGATGAAAGAGGCTGTAACGAAGGTCATTGACATGGTTACACAAGAGGACTTCCATGGGGCCTTGAAGAAGTTGTTGGAACGGTAGAACAAGTGCATTGCAGCCGGAGGAGATTACTTCGAAGGGGATTAGAGTTTCATGTTTGTACTATCAATAAATGTGCCCATTCGAAAAAAAGTCTGGAAATTGATCGTATGCACCGCGTATATATATATATATATATATATGCATGTATTTACCTACTTGCTTCTCAGGAGCAGGATGCGACAAAAAGTCAATTTTTAAGCAGAGTTTAAAAGGCTTGAATTCAGAGTTTTCATTCTCGAAAGCTGGTTTCCATACAAGGGTTAAAGTTCCAAGTATAGTTGGTTGCAAAACTTTACCAAGGATATGTGAAATGCAAATAGCTTCTTCCAAGATTTGTCTATTACATTACGAACAACTTTATATATATATATATATATATATATATATATATATATTATATATATATATATATACTAGCTGTACCCGGCCACGCGTTGCTGTGGCTCAGTTTGTTTAAATGGAAAAAAAAAAAAGAAAATGCATGTTTCTAATATGTTTAATTTTCCAATACTTGGATAATCTATACAAATAAAAATGTAAATGTTTGTTACTAACAAATAATCTCCAGTTTTATACCATTCGAATTCAGAAGTGTTTTTATATACTTATCATCCAAGTATTGGAAAATTAAACATATTAGAAACATGCATTTTCTTTCTTTTTTTCCATTTAAACAAACTGAGCCACAGCAACGCGTGGCCGGGTACAGCTAGTAAGTATATAAAAACACTCCTGAATTCGAATAAAATACTCTTTGAAAATTTTTAACCAATTAGTTGTATAAAACTGGAGATTATCGGTTAGTAAGAAACATTTACATTTTTATTTATATAGAAGATGTTTGAACTTTAAGAGAAAAAATGTCATATTGAAAAAAGAAAATAAAATGTTTAGTAAACAATTCGTTACTACTGAACCAACGAAATATGGTTTAAGAAAAAAAACTTTTTAATGGATGTCTTTCGTTGAATTTAAACACAAAAAATATTTTGTAAACAATTCGTTAGAATAAAAAAATACTTACTACTGAACCAACGAAATATGGTTTAAGAAAGAAAACTTTTTTAATGGATGTCTGTCGTTGAATTTAAACACAAAAAATATTTTGTAAACTATTCGTAAGAATAAAAAAAATACTTACAACTGAACCAACGAAATATGGTTTAAAGTTTAGTGTCTCTGTTTAAGTCAAGCAAAAAAGAAAGTAAAGTGACTAAGCAAAAAAAAAAAAAAAAAAAATCCTTGTAAAATTATTGGAAAACGGAAGTTATTTTTTTCGTGTTCAGCTTTTGTCGGAGAAAAACGAATTGTTAAAAATAATTTTTTTAATTATTGTAATATTTTTGGATAATAAGTATATAAAAACACTCCTGAATTCGAATAAAATGCTCTCTGAAAATTTTAAACCAATTAGTTGTATAAAACTGGAGATTTTCGGTTAGTAACAAACATTTACATTTTTATTTATATAGATATAATAGTTCTATCCTAGATATTGAGCATTCTCCATATTATATTGCACTTGGTTCGCCACAAACCCACAAAGTGATTTAGTGACAACCAACAGTGTTATAATATATATATATATATATATATATATATATATATATATATATATACTGATAACAGGGAGTCCCTTGATTCTCTCTCGCTATCCGTCTCTATTGCCAATTGTTCTTGATAGGTCCTCTAGACTGCATATGGTGTCCGCATAGAGCTGATATATGTAAGTCTATGTCCTGCCCATGTTTCAGAGTCCACAGGAGAATGTCACTTACGAGTTCGTCCTTACTTCACCAGAAGTGCCCAGTATATCTTGTTTGGCTTCGGTTTATGAGACGAGAAGAAAGTAACCGTTCAGCTGCTTTTTTGTGGAGTGCCGCTAGCAGGATTTTTTCAAAACAGCTCGCAGAATTCTCGTGTAACTCAGTTCTTGCGTTTTCTTCATTGGCGTTCAGGTGGTACAACCATACAATTATACTGATACAGCTGAAGCTTGAAAGAAATCCCGCTGTATTTCACCAGAGAGATCAGATTTCAATATGATCGACTGCCGCTCAATAGCAGTTGATGACTTTCCAATGCGTACGCTAATAATACTTTCATATTGCTACCGAGGTATGTGAACTAGTGTTCAAATTTCAGAGGATTGGAAATGACTCCTTAAATTTGATGAACTCTGTTTTATCTGAATTCACATAGAGGTCAATGCCTCTTGCTGTTTGCTTCATGATATGCAGCAGGGATTCGGCTTGGGCTGGTGTATTTGCGAGAAGCGCTAGATCATCTGCATAGTCTGCATCTATCATAGTTTCTGCGGGATATCGTCTGCTTCTTGTCTTTTTTTAGTGTGAAACCATTTTCTTCTATTACAACTGTTGACGTTCTTAATTCGTAATCTTGATAGATTATAAAGAGATATGGTGCTAATATATCTCCAAGAGAGAGAGAGAGAGAGAGAGAGAGAGAGAGAGAGAGAGAGAGAGAGAGGATTATTCCTTCTCTGTTAGTTTCACACCGTTTTTCTCTCAACACACACGTACACACACATACACACACACATACACAATCCATGACACCTTAGAAAATCAATCCAAACAAACATAGCAGACTACACCGTGGTAAAATTACGGAGTCTTGTAAACAAATCTGACAAATTACATTTTGGATAGAAATAAGTCGTTGAATTGACTGAGCGGTAAGATATCAAGTATAGCGTAAAGTTAGGCGGGTTTCGATCCTAGCTTGAAGCGCCCTGCGTGTCAAGCCACACTGAAGAGTTGTGATACAACGAAATAGTTTGTAGATGACAATACATACACCCTCTCCCGGAGGTTGAGCACTTTGGCGAAGAAATTAACGGCTGCCACCAGTGTAATGCAAAGCTCTTCTAACAAAATTAGCACGCCGGTATCCGACAATGCAAAATGTAAATGAACAAAAAGTAATACAAAATGCGTTAATTTCCCAAGCTGACGCAGGTCGCCGAATTGGCAAGATATCAAGTCTAGCATAAAGTTAGGGGGGTTTCGGTCCCAGCTTGAAGCGTTCTGCGTGTCTATTCATCCTGAAGAGTTGGGATAAAACGAAACAGTCCGTCTGTGGATGACAATGTGCATATATATATACATATATATATATACAAAGTACGCGGGAGCAAACACAAGATATTCACAAAAGTGTTAATATATATATATATATATATATATATATATATATATGTGTGTGTGTGTGTGTGCTTGTGTATGTAAACACACAGTTATGATAAGAATTTCGTGCTAAAAGCGTTTTTAATCAGTAAAATATTTCCGTTGCTTTATATACAAAAATGCAGTGAAGTATTCCAATATTTTTCAATAATAAAATAGTTTGAAAAAAAAAAACAAAAACAAAAAAAAAAACAGGCAAAAAACTCACGAGTTCGAATTTTACTTTGACGATCCTCAGGTGAGCTAGTGTTCGGGACATGTCCAAAGTCACATGAGCGTTGACCACCTGAAACTCAGAGCCGTAAGGTTCTTTCCTACTTTTGTTTTTATTCTATTTTATACTTAAAAATACTGTGATATATATATATATATATATAGTCTGTCTGTGGATGATAATATATGCTCCCCTACCCCTATGGGGTTGAGCTCTCTAGCGAGGGAAGTAATGGTTGCCACTAGCGTAAAGCAAGGCTCTTCAAATGAATTGAGCTCTCGGTAGCCGTTAAGCGGATATATGTAAACAAAACAAATGTGATACAAAACCGCTTAAATTTCCTTCGCTTCTCCTAATTTCCTCGTGGAAGAATCTCGGATTTGCGTTTGAGTTAGCCGGGTTTGGATCCCAGCTTCGGGAATCTATCCTAACTAACCACACTGAAGAGATGTAATACAACGAAACAGTCTGTCTGTGGATGACACTATATGTATATATATGATTTGGTTCGGTTCGGTTTCTGGGTTTAATGGCATATCAACCTTTTTAGGTTATTTAATGTCAAAGACATCTTTCTTGTGCTGGAATATAACATATGGGTATATCATAGAATGATATAAACAAGTGTTCAGACTAATATTTCAAAAACATAGGCCTGCGTATCCATGACTCGGTCTAATTTCCCGTTAGTCTGACCTAACATGTTTTTGTATAGCCTCAACAAAGGCTTTTAGTGAAGGTAAAGTTTTCACGTGACTTTGTTGACTATTCGTACAAGAGCTATATTGAGCAAATCCTGGAAGTAACACCCCACAAAACAGTAGCTGTACGGCAACCTGCCTCCCATCTCCCAAACCATCCAAATTAGATGAACAACACTGCTGGAGAAGTAAGGACGAGCTCATCAGCGACGTTTTCTTATGGACCCTTTCACACAGACGAGCAAGTGTTGGACGACCCACAAGAACTTATCTACAACAGCTCTGTACGGACACAGGGTGTTGTCTAGAAGTGATGGATGATAGAGACAAGTGGCAAGGGAGAGTTCGGGAAATTCATGCTTGTGGCACAACATGATGATGATTATATACGCAGGTGTAATAAATAGTAAACAATGTTATACCGGATGACCCCCCCCAAAAAAACAGAACCTATAAACTTTTTTATTACTTCTACAAAAATAAAGCAAAATAATTCTAATGTCTTTTCCTTGGTCGACCAGGACATGTTGGTAAATACTATGGTCCCATTTTTTCATGCACAGAATCTACTTCATATCCAGAAAAAAAAAGAAAAGGCTAGAATCAAATTTATGAATTTTAGTTAAAAATATATGGGTTCTGTTTATTTATTTATTTTTTTTGATCTCCCTGCTGTTAGGGAAACATTTGGATCGAAGTTACAGCAAGGTTAGAGCTAGAAACAACGTAAGATTTGCGGTTTCAAAAATATATCTCGTGTAATGAATGACCCCTTGTTTTTAGGTGAAAATTTAGTTCGAAAAAGTCGGTCATTACTTGTAGTTTAAATTTTTTCTGCTTTCAACCCTTATTTTTGTAAATTTAAAAAAATTTTTTTTATTTCTACCATTTTTTTCTGCTCTGCAATAAAAGTTAATAAACCGATTCTTTCTGTGGAGTAACTGAATTACTTGATCAAAACAAACATTCACAAATGACTCCACTACCCAAGTAATTGACTCGACATAGATTATTGTATAGTTTTGAGAAACTAATTAATTATTTTTAGGTCCTTAGAGAATGAATCAGAAATGGGAGTCAAGCTAAAACCACGCAAAAATCTGAAAAATTATTGGGAAAAAATGTTACACATTAATAATACAGACTTCAAGATGTGATCAAGAAGTTACGATATTTTAAAATTGAAATTGTTTTAATTCAAACATTCCAAATTTAAACAAAGCATGTGGTCAGCTGACCAACAAATCAATTTTTTTTCTTTTTAAGTAGATAGATTTATATTGTGAACTGAATTGAATTGAAAAAATGTACTTTTATATCCTTGTCCTTGAGGTTATAATAATTACGCAGATGCGTATTTCCACCATGTGACCCCTGCTACCCCGAGAAATGAATACACCTCTCCCAATAGGCCATGTTAAGGGTTTACTACAGCTGGTATCTTACAATTCAGTAGAACCACCATGTGACCCCTATTACCTCGAGAAATGAAATGGGGGTGGTCCGACAGTCTGTCAGTGGATTGGATGATTTCAGTTTGTTTTGAAACTAAATTACATATTAGACATTCGTCACTTTTAAAGCTGGTATAGTTATTTAGTACCAGATGTTTTTTAGTGGTCACCCATTTATATCCCGAACAGACACATTGCAGCTTAACTTCGGTTATCTAACGAGATTGTACGCCTATCCTAAAGCTGTGATTATATACAAAACTTTTGCTTTCTCTGCCATGCAGACCTCGAGTTATTTGTTGTACCTCTTGTTATTAATAGATCATCCATGTAAATACTGAACAATGTCAACCACCTGGAAACACCTAAGACGGTTATGACGTGAAATCAAATATTCTAGCAGATTAACACCTGGAGGTTATGAGTTCAACCCCTGGTCCCGGTTCCAACAGTAATGAAAAAGATCAAAAGTGGCTGATGCGAGACTCCCAGAAGGTTACCAAATATAACAAAAGGCACCGGAAGAAGAAAGGAAAGTACAGCGGTCAAAACGTTGTTATAGAGCTTCCAAGATGAGTATAGAAGTCTGTAGTGTATTGAGAATAACTTTATTCTTTTGAATCTAATAATGAGGGTGGATGTCTCACAGTTTTTTTCTTTCTTTTCGAAATTTAAATTTCTAAACTCAAACCTCTCCATTCCAAACACATCATATTTTTGATCGACGCGTCGCTCAGTTCGAACCCCGCGTAAAATCTCGCTCTTTTTAAAGCTGTAAGAATGTTGGGGGTGTTTACAATTCGAAACTGTCCATAAAGCACTGCCTCAGTCGTCGATCGTATAGTTTTGTATTCAAAAAGTGTTGTGATTCTTAGCTAAACCGATAAGTCGTGATAATCGTCTAGTGACGAATGTTCAGAACAGGATGTCAGTCTCTTCTCATAAAGAGCAATAATGGCAGTTGAACTATTCGGGTTAAGAGTCCAGGTGCATCGTCATTGGGTGCAATTTTACACTCGCACAAAGGATATGACAATCACCATTTGTAATAATAAACACCCAAACAGGAAATGGGACTGGAATATGGATGTCGTCATGCCCCGAAGAGATGGTCCTGAGAATTTGAGGATTTTGAAAAGACGTCTGCATTATAAGGTGTGGCTCAATGGTAAAGTGGAGCAATCGAGGGAAAGGAGTAGCGCCCGTCCCTACATCTTGGTGTAGTAGCTATTGAAAGGGAACCCTTCGGTCACCCTCGACTTCGGTCGCTATCTTTATTTCACTTGTTTATACAAATGAAATTACATATACAAAAAACAAGATTTAGCATTAAATAGCCCACAACGGTTGAAATGCCATTAAACAAAATAACCAACCAACCACTTCACAATTTTACGCCATTTTTGCGCATAATCTATAAACAAAAATAGAATATTAACAGCACGAAACCTTTCACCTTTCATTCTTCTTTGATCCTCCAGGCAGCAATGCAGTTCCGTAAAATATTGCAGAACTGGATGAAAATTCCCACAATTTTTCCGTTGTTTTTTGCTTATGATAATGTTGCATTTAAAAGGGACTTAAGTTTAAAATTCACCTACACACCTTTTCAAAGCAGACACCTGACATTTTCTTCTTTTTTTCTCCCTTTGTAAACCATCACCAACACCACCACCATAATCATCATCACCATTATCGCCATCAAAATCATAATCACCACCACCGCCACCATCGTTCACTACCACAACCTCCACCACCATAATCATTACCACCACCAACACCACAATCATCATTCACCACCACTACCACCACCGCCATAATCATCATCACCGCCATTGCAACCACCAACACCACAATCATCATTCACCACCACCACCGCCATAATCATCATCACCACCATTGCCACCACTAACACCACAATCATCATTCACCACCACCACCACTGCCATAATCATCATCACCGCCATTGCCACCACCAACCCCACAATCATTATTCACCACCACCACCGCCATAATCATCATCACCGCAATTGCCACCACCAACACCACAATCATCATTCACCACCACAACCACCACCGCCATAATCATCACCACTATTGCCTCCACCAACGAAAGAAAGCGAAATTAGATCCAAATGATGTAACCTCTGTACATTGCCAGGGATATAATGAAGACGAGATCACAATCAATAGAAAGGAAGATTACATCCCGATGAGATGACCTCACTACATATAACAAAGACAAGATCACAACCAATAGAAAGTGAATTTAGATCCATATGACAATACCTCAATACATAGCCAGGGATAGAACGAAGAAAAGCTCACAACAAATAGAAAGTGAAATTAGATCCATATGAGAATACCTCACTACATAGCCAGTGATATAACAAAGACAAGTTCACAACCAATAGAAAGTGAAATTAGATCCATATGAAAATACCTCCCTACATAGCCACGGATATAACAAGGAAAAGCTCAAAAACAACAGAAAGTGAAATTAGATCCATATGAAAATACCTCTTCACATAGCCAGGGATATAACGAAGACAAGCTCACAATCAATAAAAAGGAAGTTGAGATCCCTATGAGATGACCTCGCTACATAGCCAGTGATATAACGAAGACAAGCTCACAAACAATAGTAAGTGAAATTAGATCCACATGAGAATACCTCACTACACAGCCAGGGATACAATGAAGACACGTTTACATTCAATAGAAAGTGAAATTAGATCCATATGAGAATACCTCACTACGTAGCCAGGGATAGAACGAAGACGAGCTGACAATAAATAGAAAGGAAGATTAGATCAATATGAGATGACCTCGTTACAGAACCAGTGATATAACGAAGACAAGCTCACAAACAATATAAAGCGAAATTAGATCCATTGGAGAATACCTCACTATATAGCCTGGGATAGAACGAAGACAAGCTCAGAACAATAGAAAGTAAAATTAGATCCATATGAGAATACCTCACTACATAGCCAGGGATATAACAAAGAAAAGCTAAAAAAAAAAACAGAAAGTGAAATTAGATCCATATGAAAATACCTCTTCACATAGCAAGGGATATAACGAAAACAAGCTCACAATCAACAAAAAGGAAGTTCAGATCCCTATGAGATGACCTCGCTACATAGCCAGTGATATAACAAAGACATGTTCATAAGCAATAGAAAATGAAATTAGATCCACAGAAGAATAACTCACTACATAGCCTGGGATACAACGAAGAAAATCTCACAATCAATAGGAAGGAAGATTAGATCCATTTCGGAAGACCTCGTTACATAGCCAGTGATATAACAATAAAAAGTGATATTTGATCCATATGAGAATACCTCACCGGGGATAAAACAAAAACAAGCTCTAAACCAATAGAAATTGAAATTAGATCCATATGAAAATACCTCACTAAATAGGTAGGGATACAATGAAGAGAAGCTCACAATCAATAGAAAAGACGATTAGATCCATTTGAGATGACCTCGTTACATCGCTAGTGATGTAAGGAAGACAATTTCACAAACAATAGAAAGCGAAATTAGATCAATATGAGAATACCTCATTTCAAAGCCAGAGATAGAACAAAGACAAGCTAGAAAAACAACAGAACGTGAAATTAGATCCATATGAAAATACCTCAATACATAGCCAGGGATATACCTTAGAAAAACTCACAATCAATAAAAAGGAAGCTCAAATCCCTATGAGATGACATCGCTACATAGCCAGTGATATATCAAAGACAAGCTCACAACCAATAGAAAATGAAATTCGATCCGTATTAGAATGCCTCACTACATGGCCGGGGATATAACGAAAACAAGCTCAAAACTAATTAAAAGTGAAATTAGATCCATATGTGAATACCTCACTACGCAGCCGGGGATAGAACGAAGACAAGCTCAAAACAATAGAAAGGGAAATCAGATCCATATGAGAATACCTCACTACATAGCTAGGTATATAACGAAGACAATCTCACAATCAATAGGAAGGAAGATTAGAGAAGACCTCGTTACATAGCCAGTGATATAACGAAGACAAGCTCACAACCAATAGAAAGTGAAATTAGATCCATATGAGAATATCTCACTATATAGCCGGGGATATAAAAAACAGAACAACAGAAAGTGAAATTAGATCCATATGAGAATACCTCACTATATAGCCGGGGAAAGACCAATGACAAGCTCAAAACCAATAGAAATTGAAATTTGATCCATATGAGAATACCTCACAACATATCCAGGGATATAACAAAGACAAGCTCAAAACAACAGAAAGTGAAATTAGATCCATATGAAAATAACTCTTTACAGAGCCAGGGATATAACGAAAACAAACTCACAATCAATAAAAAGGAAGTTCAGATCCCTATGTGATAACTTCGCTATATAGCCAGTCATATAAGGAAGACAAGCTCACAATGAACAGAAAGTTTAATTAGAGCCATATGAGAACACACCATCAGCCTGGGATACAATGAAGACAAGCTCAAAACATATAGAAAGTGCAATTAGATCCATATGAGAATACCTCATTCATAGCCAGAGATAGAACAAAGATAAGCTGAAAAACAACAGTAAGTGAAATTAGATCAATATGAAAATACCTCTTTACATAGCCAGGGATATAAAGAAGACAAGCTCACAAACAATAGAAAGCGATATTAGATCCATATGAGAATACATCACTATATAGACGGGGATAGAACGATGAAAAGCTCACAATAATAGAATGTAAAATTAGATCCATATGAGAATACCTAACTACATAGCCAGGGATATAACAAAGACAAGCTAAAAAAAAAACAAAGTGAAATTAGATCCATATGAAAATACCTCTTCACATAGCCAGGGATTTAACGAAGACAAGCTCACAATCAACAAAAAAAGGAAGTTCAGATAACTATGAGATGACCTCACTACATAGCCAGTGACATAACAAAGACATGTTCCCAAGCAATAGAAAGTGAAATTAGATCCATATAAGAATACCTCACTACATAGCCAGGGATAACACGAAGACAATCTCACAATCAAAAGAAAGGAAGATTAGATCCATTTGTGATGTCCTCGTTACATAACGGAGACAAGCTCACAATTAAGAGAAATTTAAATTAGATCCATATGAAAATACCACATTACATAGCCAGGGATATAACGAAGATAAACTCACAATCAATAAAAAAAAGTTCAGATCCCTATGTGATGACCTCGCTATATAGCCAGTGATATAAGGAAGACAAGCTCACAAAGTGAAATTAGAGCCATATGAGAATACCTCACTTCATAGCCAGAGATAGAACAAAGATAAGCTCAAAAACAACGGTAAGTGAAATTAGATCAATATGAAAATACCTCTTTACATAGCCAGCGATATAACGATATAATCAAGAAAAAGGAAGTTCGGGTCCCTATGAGATGACCTCGCTACATAGCTAGCGTTATAACGAAGACAAGCTCACAACCAACTGAAAGTGAAATTAGATCCATATGTGAATACCTCACTACGTAGCTGGGAATAGAACGAAGACAAGCTCACAACCAACTGAAAGTGAAATTAGATCCATGTGAAATTACCTCACTACATAGCCAGTGATAGAACGAAGACAAGCTGACAATCAATAAAAAGGAAGATTAGATCAATATGAGATGACCTCGCTACATAACCAGTGATATAACGAAGACAAGCTCACAACCAATAGAAAGTGAAATTAGATCCACATGAGAATACCTCACTACATAGCCAGGTATACAGCAAAGAAAAGCTCACAATCAATAGAATGGAAGATTAGATCCATTTGAGATGACCTCGTTACATAACCAGTGATATAACGAAGACAAGCTCACAAAAAATATAAAGCGAAATTAGATCCATATGAGAATACCTCACTATATAGCCGGAGATAGAACGAAGACAAGCTCAGAACAATAGAAAGTACAATTAGATCCATATGAAAATACCTCTTTACAGAGCCAGGGATATAACGAAGACAAACTCACAATCAATAAAGAGGAAGTTCAGATCCCTATGTGATGATCTCGCTATATAGCCAGTGATATAAGGAACACAAGCTCAATATGAATAGAAAGTGAAATTTGATCCATATGAGAATATCTCATTCATAGCCAGTGATAGAACAAAGATAATCTCAAAAACAACAGCAAGTGAAATTAGATCAATTGGAAAATACCTCTTTACATAGCCAGTGATATAACGAAGACAAGCTCAAAACCAACTGAAAGTGAAATTAGATCCATATGTGAATACCTCACTACGTAGCCGGGATAGAACGAAGACAAGCTCAAAACCAATAGAAAGGAAGTTTAGCTCCATTTGAGAAGACCTCGTTACATAGCCAGGGATATAACGAAGACACGCTTCAAATCAATAGAAATTGAAATAAGATCCATATGAGAATTCCTCACTACATAGCCAGGGATAGAACGTAAACAAGCTGAAAATATATAGAAAGGAAGATTAGATCAATATGAGATGACCTCCGTACATTACCAGTGATATCACGAAGACAAGCTCACAACCAGTAGAAAGTGAAATTAGATCCATATGAGAATACCTCACTACATAGCCAGGTATACAACGAAGACAAGCTCACAATCAATAGAAAGGAAGATTAGATCCATTTGAGATGACCTCGTTACATAACCAGTGATATAACGAAGACAATCTCACAAAAAATAGAAAGCGAAATTAGATCCATATGAGAATAACTCACTATATAGCCGGAGATAAAAGGAGACAAGCTCACAACAATAGAAAGTAAAATTAGATCCATATGAGAATGCCTCACTACATAACCACGAATATAACAAAGGCAAGCTAAAAAACAGCAGAAAGTGAAATTAGGTCCATATAAAAATACCTCTTCACATAGCCAGGGATTTAACGAAACAAACTCCCAATAAAAAAAAAGCAAGTTCAGATCCCTATGATATGACCTCGCTACATAGCCAGTGATATAACAAAGACATGTTCATAACCAATAGAAAATGAAATTAGATCCTCAGAAGAGTACCTCACTACATAGCCAGGGATAGAAGGAAGACAAGCTCACAATCAATAGAAAGGAAGATTTGATCCATTTGAGATGTCCTCGTTACATAACCAGGGATATAACGAAGACAAGCTCACAACTAAGAGAAATTTAAATTAGATCCATATGAGAATACTACATTACATAGCCAGGGATATAACGAAGACATGCCCACAATCAATAGAAAGTGAAATTAGATCCATATGAAAATACCTCACCATATAGGTAGGGATACAATGAAGACAAGCTCACAATCAATAGAAAGGAAGATTAGATCCATTTGATATGACCTCGTTACATCGCTAGTGATATAACGAAGACAATTTCACAAACAATAGAAAGTGAATATAGATCAATATGTGAATACCTCACTACATAGCCAGAGATAGAAGAAAGACAAGCTAGAAAAACAACAGAAAGTGAAATTAGATCCATATGAAAATACCTCACTACATAGCCAGGGATATAACGTAGAAAATCTCACACTCAATAGGAAGGAAGATTAGATCCATTTCAGAAGACCTCGTTACATAGCCAGTGATATAACAATAAAAAGTGAAATTTGATCCATATGAGAATACCTCACTACAAAGCCAGAGATAGAACAAAGACAAGCTCACAATCAATAGAAAATGAAATTAGATCCATATGAAGATACCTCACTAAATAGGTTGGGATACAATGAAGAGAAGCTCACAATCAATAGAAAGGAGGATTAGATCCATTTGAGATGACCTCGTTACATATCTAGTGATGTAACGAAGACAATTTCACAAACAATAGAAAGCGAAATTAGATCAATATGAGAATACCTCACTTCATAGCCAGAGATAGAACAAAGACAAGCTAGAAAAACAACAGAAAGTGAAATTAGATCCATATGAAAATACCTCACTACATAGCCGTGGATAAAAAGAAGATAAGCTCACAATCAATAAAAAGGAAGTTCAAATCCTTTTGAGATGACATCGCTACATAGCCAGTGATATAACAAAGACAAGCTCAAAACCAATAGAAAGTGAAATTCGATCCGTATTAGAATACCTCACTACATGGCCGTGGATATTACGAAAACAAGCTCAAAACCAATTGAAAGTGAAATTAGATCCATATGTGAATACCTCACTACATAGCTAGGTATATAACGAAGACAATCTCACAATCAATAGAAGGAAGATTAGATATATTTGAGAACACCTAGTTACATAGCCAGTGATATAACGAAGACAAGCTCACAACCAATGGAAAGTGAAATTAGATCCATATGAGAATACCTCACTACATAGCTAGGTATATAACGAAGACAATCTCACAATCAATAGGAAGGAAGATTAGATATATTTGAGAACACCTAGTTACATAGCCAGTGATATAACGAAGACAAGCTCACAACCAATGGAAAGTGAAATTAGATCCATATGAGAATACCTCACTATATAACCGGGGATAGACCAAAGACAAGGTCAAAACCAATAGAAATTGAAATTAGATCCATATGAAAATACCTCTTTACAGAGCCAGGGATATAACGAAGACAACCTCACAATAAGAAAAAGGAAGTTCAGATCCCTATGAGCTGACCTCGCTATATAGCAGTGATATAACAAAGACAAGCTTACAAGCAATAGAAAGTGAAATTCGATCCATATGAGAAGACCTCAATACAGAGCCAGGGATAGAACGAAGAGAAGCTCACAATCAATAGAAAGGAAGATTAGATACATTTGAGATGCCCTCGTTACATAGCCAGGGATATATCGAAGACAAGCTCACAATCAATTGAACGGAAGATAAGATCCATATGAGAATACCACACTACATAGCCGGGGATAGAACGAAGGCAAGCTCAAAATCAATAGAGAGGAAGTATACAGCCATATGCGAATACCACACTACATAGCCAGTGATATAATGAAGACAAGCTCACAACCATTGGTTGTGAGATAGAAATTAAATCCATATGACAATACTTGAATAATTAAATCCATATGACAATCTCCCATGATTAAATCCCAATAATCAAATCCATATGACAAATAAATCCATATGACAATTAAATCTCAATAATTAAATCCATATAACAAGCTCACAACCATTGGTTGTGAGCTAAAATGTAAATTAAATCCATATGACAATACCTCACTACATAGCCAGAGATAGAACAAAGACAAGCTAAAATCAATAGAAAGTGTAATTAGTTACATACGAAAATACCTCGTTATATAGCCTGGGATATAGCGATGACAACCTCACAACCAATAGAAAGTGAAATAAGATCCATATGAGAATAGCACAGTACATAGCCAGGGATATAACGAAGACAAGCTCACAAACAATAGAAAGTAAAATTACATCCATATAAGAATACCTCACTACATAGCCAGTGATAGAACAAAGACAAGCTCACAATCAATAGAAAGTGAAATTAGATCCATATGAGTAGAACTCACTACATCGCCAGGGATAGAACCAAGACAATCTAAAATGAATAGAAAGTGTAATTAGATCCATATGAGAATATCTCACGACATAGGCGGGGATAGAACGAAGAAAAGCTCACAATCAATAGAAAGGAAGGATAGAGCCATATGAGAATACCACACTAAATAGCCAGTGATATAACGAGGACAAGCTCACAACCAATAGAAAGTTAAATTACATCCATATGAAAATACGTTATTGCAGAGCCAGGGATATAACGAAGACATGCTCGCAATCATTAGAAAGTGAAATTAGATCCATATGAAAATACCTCACTACATAGCCAGGGATATAACGAAGACAATCTCACTATCAGTAGAAAGGAAGAGTAGATCCATATGAGATAGAACAAGCACAAGCTAAAACCAATAGAAAGTGTTATAGATCCATATGAAAATACCTAATTTTATAGCCAGTGATATAATGAGGACAAGCTCACAAACAGTAGAAAGGAAGAGTAGATCCATATGAGATGACCTCGCTACATAGCCGGGGATAGAACGAAGAAAAGCTCACAATCAAAAGAAAGTGAAATTAGATCCATATGAAAATACCTCACTACATTGCCAGGGATATAACGAAGACAATCTCACTATCAGTAGAAAGGAAGAGTAGATCCATATGAGATGACCTCGCTACATAGCCGGGGATAGAACGAAGACAAGCTCAAAATCAATAGAACGTGAATCTAGATCCATATGAGAATACCTCACTACATAGCCAGAGATAGAACAAGCACAAGCTAAAACCAATAGAAAGTTTAAATAGATCCATATGAAAATACCCAATTTTATAGCCAGTGATATAATGAGGACAAGCTCACAAACAGTAGAAAGGAAGATTAGATCCATATGAGATGACCTCGCTACATAGCCGGGGATAGAACGAAGACAAGCTCAAAATCAATACAAAGTGAAATTAGATCCACATGAGAATACCTCACTACATAGCCAGGGATAAAAAAAAGACAAGCTAAAATCAATAGAAAGTGTAATTTCCATATGAAAATACCTCATTATATAGCCAGTGATACAACGAAGACAAGCTCACTAAAAATAGAAAGTGAAATTAGATCCATATGAGAATACCTCACTACATAGCCAGTGATATAACGAAGACAAGCTCACAACCAATAGAAAGTGAATATAGATCCATATGTGAATACCTCACTACATAGCCAAGGATAGAACGAATACAAGCTCAAAAACAATAGAAAGTTAATTTACATCCATATGAGAATACCTCACTACGTAGCCAGGGATGTAACAAAGACAAGCTCATAATAAATAGAAAGTGTAATTAGATCTATATGAGAGTACCTCATTATATAGCCAGGGATAGAACGAAGACAGGCTCACAAACAAAGTAAATTTTAATTCCATATGAGAATACCTCACTACGTAGCCAGGGATATAAGGAAGATAATCTCACAGTCAATAGAAAGGAAGATTCGATCCATGAGATTGACCTCGCTACATAGCCAGTGATATAACGAAGATGAGCTCACAACCAATAGAAAGTGAAAATAGATCTCTATGAAAATACCTCATTATATAGCCAGGGATAGAACGAAGACAATCTCACAATCAATAGGAAGTGAAATTAAATCCATATGAGAATACGTCACTACATAGCCAGGGATAGAACGAAGACAAGCTCACAATCAATAGAAAGGATGATTACAAGACACAAGCAATAGAAAGTGAAATTAAATCCATATGAGAATACCTCACTACATAGCCAGGGATAAAACGAAGACAAGCTCACAATCAATAAAAAAGAAGATTAGATCCAAATGAGATGACCTCGCTACATAGCCAGTCATATAAAGAAGACAAGCTCAGAACCAATTAGATCCATATGAAAATAAATCATTATAGAGCCAGGGATATACCGAAGACAACCTCACAATCAATAGAAAGTGAAATTAGATCCATATGAGAATACATCACTATATAACCATATTAAAATACCCAATTTTATAGCCAGTGATATAATGGGGACAAGCTCACAAACAGTAGAAAGGAAGAGTAGATCCATATGAGATGACCTCGCTACATAGCCGGGGATAGAACGAAGAAAAGCTCACAATCAAAAGAAAGTGAAATTAGATCCATATGAAAATACCTCACTACATTGCCAGGGATCTAACGAAGACAATCTCACTATCAGTAGAAAGGAAGAGTAGATCCATATGAGATGACCTCGCTACATAGCCGGGGATAGAACGAAGACAAGCTCAAAATCAATACAAAGTGAATCTAGATCCATATGAGAATACCTCACTACATAGCCAGGGATAAAAAAAAGACAAGCTAAAATCAATAGAAAGTGTAATTTCCATATGAAAATACCTCATTATATATGAAAATACCTCATTATATAGCCAGTGATACAACGAAGACAAGCTCACTAAAAATAGAAAGTGAAATTAGATCCATATGAGAATACCTCACTACATAGCCAGTGATATAACGAAGACAAGCTCACAACCAATAGAAAGTGAATATAGATCCATATGTGAATACCTCACTACATAGCCAGGGATAGAACGAATACAAGCTCAAAAACAATAGAAAGTTAATTTACATCCATATGAGAATACCTCACTACGTAGCCAGGGATGTAACAAAGACAAGCTCATAATAAATAGAAAGTGAAATTAGATCTATATGACAGTACCTCACTATATAGCCAGGGATAGAACGAAGACAGGCTCACAACCAAACGAAAATGAATTTAATTCCATATGAGAATACCTCACTACGTAGCCAGGGATATAAGGAAGATAATCTCACAGTCAATAGAAAGGAAGATTCGATCCATGAGATTGACCTCGCTACATAGCCAGTGATATAACGAAGATGAGCTCACAACCAATAGAAAGTGAAAATAGATCTCTATGAAAATACCTCATTATATAGCCAGGGATAGAACGAAGACAATCTCACAATCAATAGGAAGTAAAATTAGATCCATATGAGAATACCTCACTACATAGCCAGGGATAAAACGAAGACAAGCTCACAATCAATAAAAAAAAAAATTAGATCCATATGAGATGACCTCGCTACATAGCCAGTCATATAAAGAAGACAAGCTCAGAACCAATTAGATCCATATGAAAATAAATCATTATAGAGCCAGGGATATACCGAAGACAACCTCACAATCAATAGAAAGTGAAATTAGATCCATATGAGAATACATCACTATATAACCAGGGATATAATGAAGAAAAGCTCACTATCAATAGAATAGAAGGTCAGATCCCTACGCGATGACCTCTGTACATAAACAGTGATATAACGAACACAAGTTCACAACCAATAGAAAGTGAAGATTAGATCCATATGAGAATACCTTACTACATTACCAGGGATATAACGAAGACAAGCTCACAAACAATAGAAAGTGAAATTAGATCCATATGAGAATACCTTACTACATTACTAGGGATATAATGAAGACAAGCTCACAATCAATAGAAAGTGAAATTAGATCCATATGACTGTACCTCACTACATAGCCAGGGATAGAACGAATACAAGCTCACAATCAATAGAAAGGATGATTACAAGACACAATCAATAGAAAGTGAAATTAGATGCATATGACAGTACCTCATTACATAGCCAGGGATAGAACGAAGACAAGGAACCCCCAATAGAAAGTGAAATTATATTCATATGAGAATAACTCACTACATTGCCATTGCTATAACGAATCAACCTCACAATCAGTAGGAAGGAAGATTAGATCCATATGAGAATACCTCACTACATAGCCAGGGAGTGAACGAAGACAAGCTCACAGACAATAGAAAGTAAAATTAGATCCATATGAGAATACCTCACTACATAGCCTGTGACGTAACGAAGACAAGCTCACAAACGCTAGGAAGTGAAATTAGATGAATATGACAGTACCTCACTACATAGCCAGTGATAGAACGAAGATAAGCTCACAGCCAATAAAAAGTGAAATTAGATTCATATGAGAATAACTCACTACATAGCCAGTGATATAACGAAGAGAAGCTCACAAACAATAGAAAATGAAATTAAATCCATATGAGAATACCTCACGATATAGCCGGGGATAGAACGAAGACAAGCTCACAACCAATAGAAAGTGAAATTAGATGCATATGAGAATACTTCACTACATTTCCAGGGATATAACGAAGACAAGCTCACAGTCAATAGAAAGGAAGATTAGATCCATATGAGAATACCTCACTACATAGCACGGGATGTAATGATTTTTGTTTGGGTTTTATGCCATATCAACCTTTGTAGTTTATTTAATGCCAAATCCTTTTTTATACAAATAAGTAGTTCTATTTCAAACGATTTAGTTTAACATAAGTACACAGTTTAATAGACCAAAATATTTCTAATTCAATCTATTCAGTTTATTCAAACGGTTCTATTTGAAACAATTCAGTTTAGTATAAGCATAGATTTGTCCACAAAGTTAAATGTTAAATAGTTCTATTTCCAACAATTCAATTTAGCATAATTACAGTTTCAATGTCAAAAGCAGTTCTACTTTAACCAATTCAGATTAGCATAAGTACACAGTTTAGTTCTATTTGACCCATTGATAAACACTATCAGGTGGTACTACTCTGAGGCAGGGTGAACCTGGGAGAGACATTAATGAAGAGGTACTCTGCATTTCTCAAAGCTCCAGTATTACTGTAACCTCTACATCAGATTGTTTGTGTCATATCAAGGACACTCGTTGAGGGAAGTGTTAACCCTCTGCAGAGAAACCGTCAGAGTATTCTACAGCCCCAGTCCTGTGGGCAAGGACATAATGAAGAAAACTCCTAATCAAAAGCAATATTAGATCCCTATTAGAATACCCCGCTATATAACCAGGAATAAAATGAACAAAAGATCACAATCAATAGAAAGCGAAATAAGCCCCTAGTGAGATGACCTCGGTACATAACAAGAGATATAATGAAGACAAGATCACAATCAGGAGAAAGCGAAATTAGACCCAGGTTAAATGACCACGCTACATAACAAGGGATATAATGAAGACAAGATCCCAATATGTAGAATGCAAAATTAGACCCTAGTGAGATGACCTCACTACAGAGTCAGGGATACAGTGAAGACAAGAGTCAGATATATAATGACGACAAGATTCCAATCAATAGAAAGCGAAATTAGACGCTAGTGAGATGACCTCACTACACAGTCAGGGATATAAAAAAGACAAGATCCCAATGAATAGAAAGAAAAATGAGATCCTAGTTAGATGACCTCCCTACAAAGCCAGGGATATAATGACGACAAGATCCCAATCAATAGAAAGCGAAATTAGACCCCAGTAATATGACCTCACTACAGAGTCAGGGATATAATGACAAGACAAGATCCCAATATTAGAAAGAGAAATTAGACCCTAGTGAGATGACCACACTGCAAAACCTGGGACAAGATCACAATCAAACAGAAGTCGAATTAAACCCTAGTGCGATGACCTCATAGCAGAGTCAGGGATTTAATTAAGACAAGATCCCAATAAATAGAAAGCGAAATTGGACCCTAGTGAGATGATCTTACTACGGAATCAGGGATATAATGAAAACAAGATCACAATCTATAGAAAGCGAAAATAGACCTCACTGAGGTGACCTCGCTACATAACCTGCGATATAAAGAAGAAAAGATCCCAATCAATAGAAAGCAAAATTAGATCCTAGTGAGATGAGATCAGAAAAGAGTCAGGGATATAATGATGACAAGACCCCCATCAATAGAAAGCGAAATTAGACCTTAGTGATATTACCTCACTACAGAGTAAGGGATATAATGAATACAAGAATTCCAATCAATAGAAAAAATAATTAGACCCTCGTGAGATGACCTCACAACAGAGTCAGGGATATAATGAAGACAAGATCACAATCAATAGATAGCGAAATAGAACCTAGTAAGTAGACCTCACTATGGAGTCAGGGATATAATGAAGATAAGATAACACTCAATAAAAAGAAAAATTAGACCCTAAAAAGAGGACGTATGTACAGGGTAAGGGATATAGTGAAGGCAAGATCCCTATTATTAGAACGCGAAATTAGACCCTAGTGACATGACCTAACAACAGAGTCAGGGATATAACGACAAGATCACAATCGATAAAAAACGAAATTAGACCATCGTGAGAACACCTTGTTACAAAGTCAGGGATATAATGAAGAAAAGATCACAATAGAAAATTAGATTAGACCCTAGTGAAATGACCTCGCTACATAATCAGGGATATAATAGCGACATGATCACAATCAATAGAAAGCGAAAATAGACCCTAAGGAGATTACCTCACTACATAACCAGGGATATAATGAAGACAAGATCCCAATAAATAGAAAGCGAAATTAGACCCTAGTGAGATGTCCTCAGTACAGAGTCAGAGATATAATGAAGACAAGATCACAATCAATAGATAGCAAAATTTTTACCCTAGTGAGATGACCTTGCTACATAACCAGGGATATAATGACGACAAGATCAAAATGAATAGAAGGCGAAATTAGACTCTAATGAGATGACCTCAGTGCAGAATCAGGGATATAATGAAGAGAAAATTCCATACAATACAAAGCGAAATTAGACCCTAAAAAGATCACCAAAGTGAATAGTCAGGGATATAATGAAGACAAGACCACAATCAATAGAAAGCTAAATTATACCCTAGTGAGATGACGTCAGTAGTGGGTCAGGGATATAATGATTAAAATCAATAGAAAGAGAAATTAGACCCTAGTCAGAAGAAGTTGCTACATTACCAGGGATATAATGAAAGAGAAATTAGACCCTGGTGAGATGATCTTGTTACATATCTAGGGATAAACTGAAGATAAGATGGAGACCAGATTACAATAAATAGAAAGCGAAATTAGACCTTAGTGAAGTTACCTTGTTACATAACTAGGGATATACTGAAGACAAGATCCCAATCAATAGAAAGCAAAATTAGACCGTAGTGAGATGACCTCAGTACAGAGTCAGGGATATAATGAAGACAAGATCCCAATTAATAGAAAGCGAAATTAGACCAAAGTTAGATGACCTCACTACAGAATTAGGGATATAATGTTGAGAAAATCCCAATCAATAGAAAACGAAATTAGATCCTAATGATATGACCTAAAAACATAATGAAGACAAGATCACAATCTACAGAAAGCGAAAGAAAACCCTAGAGAGATGACCTCACTATAGAGTCAGGGATATAATGAAGACTAGATCACAATCAATAGAAATTGAAATTGGACCCTAGTGTGATGATATCGCTACATATCCAAGGATATAATGAAGAAAATATCACAATCAATAAAAAGCGAAATTAGACCCTACTGAGATGATCTCGCTACATAATCAGGGATATAATGAAGACAAGATCCCAATAAATAGAAAGCGAAATTAGACGCTAGTGAGTTGACCCCGCTACATAAGCATATATATAATTACGGCAAGGTCACCATTGATAAAAAGCGAAATTACACCCTAATGAGATGACCTCACTACAAAATCAGGTATATAATGAAGACAAGATCACAATCTAGAGAAAGCAAAATAAGACTAGAGTGATATGACCTCACTACTAGGTCCGGGATATAATGAAGTCAAGATCCCAATAAATAGGAAGCGAAATTAGACCCTAGTGAGATTACCTCAGTATAGAGTCAGGGATATAATGAAGACAAGATCACAATCAATAGAAAGCAAAATTTAGACCCTAGTGATATGACCACGCTACATAACCAGGGATATAATGACAAGATCAAAATCAATAGAAGACGAAAATAGACCCTAATGATATCACCTCAGTACATAACCAGGGATATAATGAAGTCAACATCACAATCAATAAAAAACGAAATTATACCCCAGTGAGATGACTTCACTACAGAATCTGGGATATAATGAAGACAAGGTCACAATAAATAGAAAGCGAAATTAGACCATAGTGGGATGACATTACTACATAACAAGGGATATAATGAAGAAAAGATCACAATCAATAAAAAGCGAAATTGAACCCTAGTGAGATGACCTTGTTACCTAATCTGGGATATAATGAAGACCAGATCACAATAAATAAAAAGTGAAATTAGACCCCAGGGAGATGACCTCAGTAAAGAGTCAGGGATATAATGAAGAGAAGATCACAATCAAAAGAAAGCGAAATTTAGACCCTAGTGAGGCGACCTTGCTACATAACCATTGATATAATGAAGTCAAGATCACGATCAATAGAAGCCGAAATTAGACCCGAGTGAGTTGACGTCAGTTGTGGGCCAGGGATATAATGAAGACCAGATTACAATCAAAAGAAAGCGAAAGTTGACCCTGATGATTTCGCTACATAATCAGGGATATAATGAAGACAAGATCCCAATCAATAGAAAGTGAAATTAGACCGTAGTGAGATGATCTTTATACAGAGTCAGGGATATAATGAAGGCAAGATCCCAATATTAGAAAGAGAAATTAGACCGTAGTGAGAGGACCTCACTACATAACCAGGTATATAATGAAGACAAGATCACAATAAATAGAAAGCGAAATAGAACCTAGGAAGTAGACCTCACTACAGCGTCAGGGATGTAATGAAGACAAGATCAAAATCAATAGAAATTAGACCCTAGTGAGATTACCTAACTACAGAATCAGGGACATAATGAAGACAAAATTAGTCAGATGACTTCTTTACATAACCAGGGATATAATGACGACAAGATCACAATCAATAGGAAGCAAAATTAAACACTAATTAGATGACCTATGTACAGAGTCAGGGATAAAATGATGTCAATATCACAAACAATAGCAAGCGAAATTAGACCCTAGTGAGATGGACTCACTACAGAGTCATGGATATAATGAAGACAAGATCCCAATCAATAGAAAGCGAAATCAGACCCGAACGAGATGTCCTAAGTACAGAGTCAGGGATATAATGAAGACAAGATCACAATCAATGGCAAGCGAAAATAAGCCCATCTTGAGATGAGATCATTGCAAAACCATTGATATAATGAAGAAAGATCACAATCAATAGAAGGCGAAATTAAACCCTAGTGAGATGAGATTATTTATGAGTGAGGAATATAATTAAAACAAGATCACAATCAATACAAAGCGAAATAAGACACTAGTGAGATGACCTCATTACAGAGTTAGGGATATAATGAAGACAAGATCATATTCAAGATTGCGAAATTTAGACCTAAATGAGTTGATTTCGCTATATAACCGGGGATATAATGACGACAAGATAATTATATATAGAAAGCTAAATTAGACCCTAATGAGATGAACTGCGTACAGAGTCAGCGATATAATGAAGTAACGATCACAATAAATAGAAAATAAAATTATACCCTAGTTAGATGACCTAACTACAGAATCAGGGACATAATGTAGAGAAGGTCCCAATATAGAAAGCAAAATTAGACCCTAATAAGGAAACCTCACTACAGAGTCAGGAATATAATGAAGACAAGATCACAATATATAGAAAGCGAAATTAGATCCTAGCGTGATGACCTCGCTAAACAGCAGGGGATATAATGAAGACAAGATCCCATTCAATAGAAAGCGAAATTAGAAATTAGTCAGACGACCTCACTACCGAGTAAGGGATATAATGAAGACAAGATCACAATCAAGAGAAACCGAACTTAGACAATTGTGAGATGACCTCGCTACATAACCAGGGATCTAATGAAGACAACATCCCAATCAATAGAAAGCGAAATTAGACGCTAATGAGATGACCTAAGTACAGAATCAGCTATATAATGAAGACAAGATCACAATCAATAGAAAGCGAAATAGAACCTAGGAAGTAGACCTCAATGCAGAGTCAGGGATATAATGAAGACAAGACCAAAATTAATAGAAATAAGAACCCTTGTCCGATGACCTCGCTACACAACCACGGGTTTAATGACGACAAGTAACAATCAACAAAGAGGGAAATTTGACCCTAATGTGATGACCTCTGTACAGAGTCAGGGATATAATGATGTCAACATCCCAATAATATAAAGCGTGGGATGGCCTCACTATAGAGTCAGGGATATAATGAAGACAAGATCACAATCGATATAAACCAAAATTAGACCGAAGTGAGTAAGGGATATAATGACGACAAGATCCCTATAAATATAAAGAGAAATTCGACACTTGTGAAATGACCGCTGTTAAGAGTCAGGGATATAATGGAGACAAAATCCCTATCAATAGAAAGCGAAATTAGACCCTAGTGAGATGACCTCGCTACAGAGTCAGGGATATAATTAAGTCAAGATCAAAATCAAAAGAAAGCCAAAATAGACTTTAGTGAGATGGCCTCACTAAAGAGTCAGGGATATAACGAAGACAAGATCACAATGATTAGAAACCAAAATTAGACCTTAGTGAGGTGACCTTGCTACATAACCAGGGATATGCTGAAGACAAGACCACAATCAATAGAAAGCGAAATTAGATCCAAGTGAGTAAGGAATATAATGACCACAATATCCCAATCAATAGAAAGTGAAATTAGACCCTAGTGGGATGACCTCAGTTCAGAGTTTAGGATAAAATGAAGACAAGATCACAATCAACAGAAAGCGAAATTAGATCCACGTGAGTAAGGAATATAATGACGACAATATCAAAATCAATAGAAAGCGAAAATAGACCCTAGTGAGATGACATAACTACAGAGTCAGGGATATTATTATGACAAGATTAAAATATATAGAAAGCGATATTAGACCCTCGGGAGATGGCTTTACTAAAGAGTCAGGGATATAATGAAGACATGATCCCAATCAATAGAAATCAAAAGACGACTTCAATACAGAGTCAGTAATATACTGAAGAAAAAATCCCAATAAATCATAATAAATAGAAAGAAAAAGTAGACCCAAGAGAAAGGATCTCGCTACAGAGTCAGGGACATAATGAAGACAAGATCACAATCAATAAAAAGCGAAATTAGACCCTAGTAATGACCTCACTATAGAGTATGGGATATAATGAAGAAAGATCCCAATCAATAGAAAGTGAAATTAAACAAGATCACTTTCAATAGAAATAGAAATTAGATCCTAGTTTAATGACCTCGCTACATAGCAAGGGATTTAATGAAGTCAAGATCACAATCAATAGAAAGCGATATTAGACCCATGTGAGAAGACCTCACTTCAGAATCAGGGATATAATGAAGACTAGATCCCAATAAATAGAAACCGAAAGTAGACCCTAGTGAGATGACCTCACTACGGAGTCAGTGATATAATGAAGACAAGATCACAATCGATAGGAAGCGTTATTTGACCCTAGTGAGATTACCTCGCAACAGAGTAAGGGATACAGTCAAGACATGATCACAATCAATAGAAAGTTAAATAGAACATAGGAAGTTGACCTCACTATAGAGTCAGTGATATAATGAAGACAAAATCTCGCTCTATAGCTAGGAATATATTGAAGACAAGATCACAATGAATAGAAAGCGAAATTAGACCCTAGAGAGATGACCTCACTACAGAGAAAGGGATATAAATAAGACAAGATCACAATCAATAGAAAGAGAAATTAGACCCAAGATAGATAACCTTACCACATAACGAGGGATATAATGAAGACAAGATCCCACTTGATGGAAAGCGAAATTAGACCCTAATGAAACGACCTCGCTACATAGCCAAGGATATAATGAAGACAAGATCACAATCAATAAAAAGCGAAATTAGACCCTAGTGAGATCATCACAATAAGAGATATAATGAAGGCAAGATCACAATCAATTGAATGCAAAATTAGACTTCCGAGGAATGACCTCAGTAGAGAGTCAGGGATATTTATTATTTATCATTAGAAAGCGAAATTTGACCCTATTGAGATGACCATGCTACATAACCAGGGATATAATGATGACAAGATCACAGTCAGTTTAAATCTGTTTAAAGCGAAATTAGACTCCAGAGGGATGACCTCAGTATACAGTCAGGGATATAATGAAACAATATCACAATGAATAGAAAGCGAAATTAGACCCTAGTCATGTGGCCTCACTATAGAGTCAGGGATATAATGAAGATAAGATCACAATTAATAGAGAGTGAAATTAGACCCTACTGAGATTACATCGCTACAGATTCAGGGATATAATGAAGACAAGATCACAATCAATGGAAAGAGAAATTAGACCGAAGTTAGATGACTTCACTACATAACCGGGGATATATTGAATGCAAGATACCACTCAAGAGAAAGCTAAATTAGACCCTTGTTAGATGACCTCAATATATAACCAGGGATATAATTAATACAAGATCCCAGTCAATGGAAAGCAAAATTATACCCTAGTGAGATGACCTCGCAACATAGCCAGGGATATAATGTAGAGAAGATAACAATGAAGAGAATGTGAAATAAGACCCTATTTAGATGACCTCACTATAGAGTCAGGGATATAATTAAGACAAGATCACAATCAATAGAAACCGAAATTAGACCCTAGTGTGTTGACCACGCTACATAGCCAGGGATATACTGAAGACAAGAACACAATCAATAGAAAGCGAAACTAGAACCTCGTTAGATGACCTCACTACAGAGTTAGGGATATAATGAAGACAAGAGCACAATCAATAGAAAGCGAAATTAGACCCTAGTGAGGTGACCTCGCTATTGAACCAGGGATAGAAAGTGCAATTACATCCTAGTGAAATGACCTCGCTACATAACCAGGGATATAATGAATACCAGATCACAAATAATAGATGACCTCACTACAGAGTCAGGGATATAGTGAAGACCAAATCACAATCATTAGAAAGCGAAATTAAATCCTTGTGAGATACCTCGCTACAAAACCAGGGATAGAGAGGTAAATAAGACCCTAGTGATATGACTTCGCTACATAACCAGGGATATAATAATACAAGATCACAATCAATAGAAAGCGAATTTGCACGCTTGTGAGATGGTCTCAGTAATTAGCCAATTATATAATGAAGACAAAATCCCAATCAATAGAAAGCGAAAGATCACGTTAATAAGATGACCTCGCTACATAGCCAGGGATAAAAAGCGAAATCAGACCATAGTGAGAAGATCTGTCTATATAACGAGGGATATAATGAAGACAAGATCACAATTAAAAGAAAGCGAAATTAAACCCTTGTGAGGTGACCTCGCTATATTACCAGGGATAGAAAGTGCAATTACACCCTAGTGAGATGACCTTGCTACATAACCAGGGATAGAAAGCGAAATTAGACCCTAGTGAGATGACCTCTCTACATAACGAGGGATATAATGAAGACAAAATCACAATAAATAGAAAGGGAACTTAGACCCTCGTGAGATGACCTTGTTACATAGTCAGGGATATAATGAAGACAAGATCACAATCAATAGAAAGCGAAATTAGACCCCAGTGAGAAGACATCACTATAGAGTCAGGGATAAAATGAAGACAAGATCACAATCAATAGAAAGCGAATTTAGACCCTTGTGAGATTACCTCATTACAAAGTCAGGGGTTTAATGAAGACAATATCAAAATCAATAGAAAGCGAATTTACACCCTAGTTAGATGACCTCACTACAGAGTCAGGGATATAATAAGACATGATCCCAATAAATAGAAAGCGAAATTCGACCCTAGAGAGGTGACCTTACTACAGAGTCAGGGATATAATGAAAACAAGATCTCACTCAATAGAAAGCGAATTTACACACTAGTGAGATGACCTCACTACATAACGAGAGATATAATGAAGATAAGATCACAATTAATAGAAAAGGAAATAAACCCTAGTTAGGTGACGTGGCTACATAACCTGGGATAGAAAGTGCAATTACACCCTAGTGAGATGACCTCGCTATATAACAAGGGATATAATGAAGAGAAGATCACAAGTAATAGAAAGCGATAATGAACCCAAGTGAGATTAACTGACTACAGAGTCAGGGATATAATGAAGTCAAGATCACAATCAATAGAAAGAGAAATTAAACCTTAGTGAGATTACCTCAATATAGTGTCAGGGATATAATGAAGACAAAATCGCCATCAATAGAAAGCGAAATTAGATGCAAGTGGGATAATCTCACTACAGAGTCAGGGATATAATGAAGACAAGATCGCAATCATTAGAAAGCGAAATTTGACCATAGTGAGATAACCTCATTACAGAGTCAGGGACATAATCAAAACAGGATCAGAATCAATATAAAGCGAAATTAGACCCTAGTGAGATGACTTCACTGTAGAGTCCGGGCTATAATGCACACAAAATCACAATGAATAGAAAGCGAAATCAGACCCGAGTGAGATGACCTCACTACAGACTCAGGGATATATTTAAAACAAGATCGCAATCAATAGATTGCGAAATTAGACCCAAGAAGGATGATCTCACTACAGAGTCAGTGATATTATGAAGACAGTATTACAATCAATAGAAAGCGAAATTAGACCCTAGTGATATGACCTCACTATAGAGTAAGTTATATAATGAAGACAAAATCACAATCAATAGAAAGCGAAATTAGACCCTAGTGGGATGACCTCACTACTGTCAGGGATACAATGAAGACAAGATCCCAATAAATAGAAAGCGAAATTATACCCAAGTGAGATGACTTTACTTCAGAGTCAGGGATATAATGAAGAGAATTTTACAATCAATGTAATGTGAAAGTAAACCCTAGTGACATAACCTCACTACAGAATCAAGGATATAATGAAGACAAGATCACAATCAATAGAAAGCGAATTTAGACCCTAGTGAGATGACCTCACTATAGAGCCAGGGATATAATGAAGACAAAATCACAATCAATAAAAAGCGAAATTAGACCCTAGTGAGATGACCTTGATATATAGCCAGTGATATAATGAAGACAAGATCACAATCCACAGAAATCGAAATTAGACCCTAATGAGATGACATCGCTATAGAGTCAGGGATTTAATGAAGACAAGATCACAATCAATAGAAGGGGAATTTAGACCCTAGTGAGATGACCTCAGTACAGAGTCAGGGATATAATGAAGACAAGATTACAATCAATAGAAAGCGAAATTAGACCCTAGTGAGATGATCTCGCTACATTGCCAAGAAAATAATGAAGATAAACTCTCAATCGATTGCAAGAAAGATTAGAACTCAATGAGATGTCTTAAGTCAATAAATATCGAAATGATGGTGAGCTCTTCCCCAATACCAAATCACCCTTCTTATTTCGTTATTTAGGAGGAATATCTGTGGAGTAAGTAGTAACGTGCTGGACTTTCACATCGTAATATTTCCTTGTTTTTCAGTTTGGGTAATAAAATTTTTGTAGTGTAAATATATGAAAATAACGATATTTCCTGAGGCATTAATAATTAGCATATTAACTCTTTGTGGTTTTGTGGTTGGAATAAAACTATTGCTTCAAATGACTTAATCCCCTGGTTTAAGACAATCTTGCCACGACTATGCGTCCACTACGATTAACTGTGTGTCCACCATGATTAACTGTGTGTCTACCACAATTACCTGTTTATATTCAGCACAGCTGTGGGAATCTTTGTGTCTGTGTGTAAGATAATACTTACATCTTCAAGCCAGAAAAAATAATTTGTCATACATTCCACGCCAACTGTAATCCATGTTTGCCTGGACATATTCTGCATCATATTGTCATTGATTGATTGATTGATTGATTTTATATCTAGAGGTTAGGGAATAGCATTCATTGTACTTACCTTTTTTATTTCGTTGTTTCTTAACAGTTTTGATTTTGCACACTATTACATGATATCAATGATTTATTGTGGAGGTGCCCGTGGTGTAATTGTTATCGTCGTAGGAAATGGACACGGCGACACGAGTTCAAATCCTGGACGAGGCTGATTGCATTTCATATAGCACTAATACCCTTGGGAAAGGTATGAATCCAATTATTCTCCCTCCAGCTATGGGTAAATAGTAGGACAGACTGAGTTCTTCAGCCTTGGTGAGGCGACTAGTCTAGGAGAAGGAAAACTCTGAATTCAAACCAGTTAAACTCCGCTTAAAAATTGACCTTGTGTCATATCCTGCCCGAGCGGAGGGGTTGGTAAATAGGATCAATGATTTATTGATTGATTTCAACGGCATGTCAACCTATCTAGGGTTCTTTTATGCCCAGAGGTTAGAGAATCGCGTCCATTGTACGTTTATATTGACATTTTTTGTATAGTTGTTTGTTTTTTTAATTTCCGTCTTTTTAATGAGTCATTAAACTTCGGAGGTTATTCTGTGCAAAGCCATCCTTATAGAAGCATAGAAATGGTACCATTTAACCCTTTTTTAGGTGTTTGTCGAACTCGAGAAACTACACAGAACTTTGTGCTACGTCCTTTACTGAATCCAGGAGGACACATAGCATAACGGTTATAGGCGTTGGTTCCCTAAGCTTCTAAGGAGACAATCATCAGGAGGTTGCAGGTTCAATCCCAACTGCAGGTGAGTAACAATACAGGAATACTTAACGCTTGTACCCGGTTATGGTTAACAGAATCAGAACAGGCGATCCCCGTGGATTCGAAGTTCCGTGTACGTTTCCGAGTTCGACAAACACCTGAAGAAGGCCAGAGAACATATCGACCGAAACGTTGTGGAAATAACAACAAAAATGAAGACAATAGTCCGAAAACCCTTAATGATGAAAATCATCAAGCTTCGTCTCATAAATTTAGACAACTAATAATAATAATAATAATAATCGATTGCAGCAAACTAGCACAAAAGAAGTACGTGCTGAACAGTGGCCTCAAAGTAAGTGCGTTCGATCTTCAGTTGCGCTATTACGTTCACTTTCGGAATAATACCGTTGGGAAATATATGAACCCCCTATCCATCCCGAAACTGTTCTACGAGGATGACTTTAGCATCAAATTACACACGAAGGTTGATATGCCATTAAACAAAGAACCCTAAATGAAAAAGATTACAAGACTAGACATGACTCGGTGGAGAATGTGATCTACTGGGAATTGTGCAAGACATTAGGATTCAACTATACTACCATATGGTATATGCACAAACCAGAATCTCTCCAAGAGAATGAAACGCATAGAATTCTCTGGGATTTTGAAATACAAACGGATCACCTAATCCCAACCAGAAGTCGAAACCCAGAATTTCCCATCTAGTGGATTTAAACCGTCCGGACAGACCACGGAGTGAAAATAAAAGAAAGCGAAAAAACTGGGAAATACTTGAATCTTGTAAGAGAACTAAAAAAATGTGGAACAAAAGTCTGACTGTGACACCAGTTGCAATTGTTACGCTAAGAAAGATCCTCAAATGCTTGAAAAAAAAGGCTGGCCGAACAGGAATTGAGAGAAAGAATCGAGATCATCCAAAATACAGCATTGGTGTGATCGGCCAGAATACTGCGAAGAGTCCTGGAGGCTTGAGGAGACTTGCTGTCACGCAGACTCCAGTGAAAAGCCATCAGCTAACGCTAATGTGAAAAACTCTTAAGGAGTAATATAATAATGATAAACGTACTTTTTTTGCTGTTCCAAATGTATACAATGTGTTTTGCGTAGTAGATGAACTAAGGGAAGATAAGAGGAGTTTATATATTACTGTTGTGTATACATGTTCGCCTGAAGAGTTTTTTTTTTCTATTCTTTGCTTAGACCAATATCTAATATCGATAAAAGTGTCATGTGAAGTAACAGGGTCAGGATTATAGATTGGATGAAAAAAAAAAACACAAAAAAAAAAAAAAACGAAAAGAGAGTAATTGTACACACAGCAAATACACACTTTGCGAGTGATTTATTTATTTAGTCTTTTTATTTATTCTACAAAGAAGGCAATAACATGGTTTTTAACACGAGTAATAGTCAAAATAGATGTACCTGTATTTGACTAACAAAAGAAATAAAAATAGTAAAAAGAAGAAACAATAGAAAAAAAGGCGTTTGCGTTCGAGTTTTAATTGCTTTTCTTCTTTAGCCTTTTTCGACACAATTCGCTTCCTCGTTTTTTTAAAATCCATATGCCAGTATCAATTTTAAATAATCTTCCGTGTTTCAGGAAATATCAAATATAATCTTTCTAAGTGCTTCTCAAAACTGCCAAGATCACTTTCGTTTTGAGCTGGGTTTGCTTTCGTAATCTAATTTATTAATTGAATTCTTGTGTCATACGTTTTTGTACATCTTCGACATAGCACTGCCGATTTAATAGACCACCGCTCCTCTAATACATACAATATAGGCAGTTTAATATAAAAATTAAAGACATACTTTTGCAACTCGTGGTTTCACGGTTTTTCGATCGTCTTTTTGCTGAATTAAATGTTATTTATAGAAAGCATAAAACATTAAACGTAATCGGATTTCGGTTATAGGATATTTTTAACGGCAAAATCCAATATATAGAGACATTGATTTGATGATTGCATTGATGAGAAAATAAAAGTCACCATGCACAGTTAATTTTGTATCTCTGCAATCAATTATTTATATTATAAACTGATTACGATGACTAATCATTTAAGAATGCTTGATATATCGAAAAGTGCTCAAATGTTCACCGGCAGAACAGTATATATCCTAAAGGTAATTAAAATCTCACCTTCTTACGATCGTTCCATTACTATTACATTCATATATTTTATGTTTAGAATCGAAGACTCGATAATCAGATGAAATTTTAAAATAAAGTTTATCAGATGAATTTAAGTTCAATTCTCTTGATGATACATGAAACTTATAGTAATAAAACTATATTAAGAAGGTAATTTATCAATCACTTTTAGTTTATATATATATATATGCTTTATCACCGATATTGAGCTCTGTTTGTTTATAAATATTGAGCTCTGTTTATAAAAATGGCAAACTACATTATCACTCTACAATTCTCTGGAAACTTGTAGAATCCTGGTTTTACCTACTTAATCGCTGACATGGAACAAAAAAGCAAAAACAAAAACAAAAAATACAAAGACAAACAAGTATATATATATATATATATATATATATATATATATATATATATATGTGTGTGTGTGTGTGTACATTTTTTGCTGTTTGAATGTTGTATGCAATGTGACCTGCTTATCCAGCGGATTGAGCACTCAAGGGAGGAATTGCCGGCTACCACATACGATAGCGTGTATGTGGATATATACCTAAAACATTCCTTCGTTTATGCTGAAAATGAAGATAACTGAAGTAGAATTAGCCGGGTTTCGAAACCAGCTTGGAGCATCTCATGTGCCGAGCCACACTGAAGAGTTGTGATACAACGAAACAATCTGCCTGTGGATGATAAGATATAACTTATATATATATATATATACTTGCCAGTTGGTTGGAGCAGTAGTATACACCGACTACACCTCAGCAGAGGAATAAGACTCGTAAGACTCCCTTCCTCTACCGAACGAGTGTCCTGTATATGACACTAAACAATCTGATGATGAGACTCTAGTTCTGGAGTTTTAGGGAATGTAGAGAACCCTTTCATAGCCATTACTACTAAGTCTACTCTGACCAGGAGTTAGGGCCCCATATATGGGTCAAATAGAACTGTTCAATGATTTACTAAGGATTATTGTTAGTTGTTTGAAACTATACAGCTGTGTGGAAATTATTTGTATTATATAGGAATACTTGATAAACATAATTATTTATGTTAAATAGCAATACTTTTAAACATTTAACTGTATGCAAACAAATGAGAGATATTAAATAGAGTTGCTAGTTTTCGATTGGAATACTTGTAACCATTTAATGGTATGCAAACAAATGATAAATATTAAATAGAGTTGCTGGTGTTAGATATGAATACT
>OY757918.1:95439087-95444087 GCA_963585895.1 Sepioteuthis lessoniana
TCACTTTAAAAAAGTTTTTCTTCTAAAATATTTGCACTGATAATAATTTCTAAAGTAGACGACCCGTGAGCCTGTTGGGTTCTCGTTGCAGAAATGTCACAGTCATATTGATGCTTCTATTTGGGACTGAACGAAAAATATTTCCGTTATATCGAGAATTCGGATAATAAAATAAAGAAGTTCAGCGCGAACGCTGACTCCACAAAATATTCAGTTGCAAATTGGACTGGAAATTGCTTTACTATTAAAGCTTGAGCATTTTATGTGCCTTGCTCTAATGAGAATCTCGCTGTGATGTGTCGTTTTCTCTGGATTGCGGTAGTATGCGTATATACAAACAATTGGGATTTAATAATAATAGATTTAATAATGAAACAGCAGCGTTGTTCATCGAAGAACTGAGGTTGCGATTATTGTATTGAACTAGATTTTTCTTTTGTCGCAATTCGCAACCTTTTGCTGAGGAAGGCGTTGTTTCGATAAGAGTGAACGCACACCGCAATGAAGTCGCAGTTTTAGTCACAACAATAACAGGAAGAAGATTGCAAAAATTCTACAGGTGTAGCAGCAGAAGCAACGGCAGCAGTGGTCGTACTCCATACTACCTGATGATTATGGCCAGTTTTAGAAGGAAGCAGTAGGGGTGATAATGCAAACGGACCTGATTTACAAGTCGAGGTGGCAGGTGGGGGATAAATGTACAGGTAACTAATGGTTCGATACTTCAAACAATAGCGAGTTTCCACCGCTTCAGAGAAACGCTGAAAAAAGAAAAAGAAAAAAAAAAAAAGAAAAAAGAAAAAATAGAAACAAACAAATAAATAAATAAAGTAAAGAAAGAAAAAAAAGAAAAGAAAAGAAAGGAATAGAAACAGAAGATGCTGAAAAAAAAAAAAAACGCTATTGAGAGATCTGAGAGGATAGCAGTAGTTTTAGGGAGTGGGAAGGATGATGATAATGATGATGCTGATTCGGAGGCTGACAGAAATAATGTCAGGCTGTACTGGTTGATGATTGCTGCTATTACTACTGACTGTTTTTTTTTACTCAAGCGCACGTAGAAATTAACCAAAATGACAAAAATAAAAAGAAACGCAAAGAAAGAGATAGAATTAGAAAGAGAGAGAGAGTGAGAGAGTGAGAGGGGAGTATGAGAGTGAAAGAAGAAATGCGCGTCGCAATGCGACGATTTTTGCACAATAAGTGGCCCATGACGTCACATGATGCATTGAGGCGTGAAGCAATCTCCTGCCGTTTTGGATCAACCATTATTTTATCTGATTGGATGACAAGAATCAAAGCTTCATAAGTGGCTACCTGTCGGTATTATAGTTTCTTATATTCCGATCTACGCGTTACCTGTTTTTAGTAAGACTTCTGCTTACTATTATCTTCATTTTTATTTCCGCTTTCTTGTTTGCCAAGGACGTTGTAATAAGGTGCTCTCCGGCGGGCTTGAACCTGAAATGATCTTACTGAATCCTATTCAATTCAAAGAAAATCTTCCGACAGAGAATAATCGAAATTTTCAGTTTCTTCACAAAACTGGAGGCGACGTCATAGCTATCGTTGTTCGAAATTAAACCTGTGACCGAGTTCAAATCTTTTAGGAGACTATTTACATTTCACAATGCATTAATACCATTGGGAAAAGTATGCAACCAACTATTCTCGCTCCATCTATGAATAAATAGTGGGGTAGACTGGGCTTTTAAACCTTGGAATGGCAACCGATCTAGCAGAAGGAAAACTCAAACCAGCTGTACGTCCACTTCAAAATTGACCATGTCTCATCCTGCGGGTGGCAGAGGGGTAGGGCAAACACATACGGAACAAAATTGGCAGAAATATTAATGATTCTGTGATTAGTCAGTAGTGCTTACGATATTCATTGAATTGGCGCAGGTCCATATTTATTGACTATACCTCCCCAGCGAAGAAAGGAACTTCAAGGTCATCATAAAAGAAAGTACTTTTGAGTTAATTTATCAAACGATCGAATCTAATATCTTTTCACAAAGAAATAAAAGAAAATGAAAAATAAAAGTACGTATTTACACGACCCTTCTGCTACGAGCGAGGTGTGACACAAGGTCAATTTTTAAGCGGAGTAGAGCTGGTTTGAATGTAGGATTTTCCTTTCCCTTAACTGCTTACCAAAGCTAAAGAACCCAGAATGCCTTACTCATAGGAGTAGTGTGTGGTTGAGAACTGATGGATTTATGATTTTAATACGAGCGTTAGTGCAGAGTAAAAATAATCTGCTTCGCGCATGATTCGAACTCGTATCGATAATTCCATTTCAAACGTTACAACTCGACTTTGCACACTTTCTTCACCCTCTCCTTCCACCTTTCCATATTCTCCTCTTCCACCTCTCCATATTCTCCTTTTCCACCTTCCGCTTCCCGACCCCTCTCTCGCTCTCCTCCTCACTTTCAATCTCTGTCTCTCTCGACCTGTTTTTTTTTTTTTTCCTGTTTTCTTTGACTTTATTAGAGCATTTAGTGTCGCAAAAGCAGCCGCATAATATTCATGAACGAAGAAGTGACGCACACGAACGATAGATTGTTACAAGCGTACTGACATCCAGATCAAGAAATAAAGGATGCAATAACTAGCTTTTACCTCTATGTAACCTGAAACTGCAAAAAGGGGAAATAAAAGGAGATATTATATTAGACTTGAGGCAAAGGAAACATGGGTTCGAATCTTCATCATCATCATCATGTCGCGCCGCCTGCGCGGATATCCCTGACCGTCTCTCGCCATTTCTCCCTATCATTCATCGCCTCCGGCAGGTCTTCAGGATTACAACCCGTGTCCTCACATAGCTGCTGTATGTAAGTTCGTGCTGGTCTTACTGAGAGTTTATATGTTATTGTTTTGGATTCGAGTTCTTCCTTATTTTTGTAAACCCGTTTGATTTTCCATGCAAAAGCAACTAACTAAATGAATAAATGAAAAATTACGAGGTAAGAAGCAGGTGTTCTCGTGGTGTAATGGTTAAAACGAGGTATCGTTGTAAGCGAGTTCATACTCCGGTCGTGCTATTACGTTTATTTTTTTTGGCAAGTACCCTTAGGAAAGGCATGAACCCCCTTATCCTCCTAACTATGAGTTAAATAGTCCCACTAATGTTTTCCTAGGAGAATGGCTTTGGCATTAAATAACCTACAAAGGTAGATATGCCATTAAACAAAGAAACGAAACCAAACCAACGAAGAAAGAAAATACTAATTTAATTAATTAAACATCTTGTTTAGTAAAGTCCCTAGAATAACGATCTGATTAAATGATTTAACGGCATGTCAATCCAGGTAGGATTATTCTATGCCAAGATTTTAAGGAATCACAAACACTGCACATTTATATGCATATTTTTTAAAAAATATTAATAGTTGTTAGATTTTTTTTTGCATACTGTTATATGAAATCAAGTATTCCTATCTAATACAAATAATTTCCATATATTTGTATATGTTCAAGCATTTCTCTCAAATACAAATAATTTGCAAATAGATCTATTTGACCCCTAGAAGGAACCCTAACGAGTATTAACATTACGAGCTAAAGTAGATCTGGGAGTAATAGCTATGAAGGAGTATCCTACACTCCACAGAGTTCTAGAAGTTGAGCATCACTACCGGTTGTAACTTTGTGTCATAGGGCGAATGACGATGTGACTATTTAGTTTGGTTTGGTTTTATGGCATATCAACTATTGTAGGTTATTTAATGCCAAATCCTCTTTATACATATATATTAAATATATATGATTTACTTTGGTTTGGTTTTATGGCATATCAACTATTGTAAGTTATTCGATGCCAACTCCTCTTTATACATACATATTAAATATATATGATTTGGTTTGGTTGGGTTTTATGGCATATCAACCATTATAGGTTATTTAATGCCAAATCTTCTATACATGTATATCAAATATATATGGTTTGGTTGAGTTTTATGGCATATCAACTATTGTAAGTTATTTAATGCCAAATCCTCTTTGTACATACATATTAGATATATATGGTTTGGTTTGGTTTGGTTTTATGGCATATCAACCGTTGTTGGTTATTTAATGCTAAATCGTTTTTATACATATATATTAAATATATTTTATTTGTTTTGCGTGGATTTTTTGCTATATTAATCACTGTAGATTATTTCATGCCAAATCCTCTTTATAATTACATATCAAATATATATGATTTGGTTTGGTTGGGTTTTATGACATATCAACCATTACTAAAACATACTTATACATATATGTTAAACATATATGAATTGTGAATACTCTTTGTAGATAATGTTCTAAAACGAGCCTGAGCTCTATTTTGCACACAGTTACATGACTTCAAGGATTGCAATGCAATAGTCACAATTTAAGATCAGTCATTTTTTTGTACACAGTTTGTCCTATTTGATCCATTGATAGGACCCAATCAGATGCTACCACTCTGGGTCAGAGGGAACCGGGAGCAATGGCAACGAAGGTGTACTCCACTTTCCACAAATCTCAAAAGCTGGACCCTCGCGATCAGATGGTTTAATACTATTTACCAACCCCTCTGCTCGGGCAGGATATGACACAACGTCAATTTTTAAGCAGACTTTAACAGGTTTGAATTCAGAGTTTTCCTTCTCCTAGACTAGTTGCATCTCTAAGACTGAAGAACACAGTCTGCCCTACTATTTACCCATTGCTGGAGGGAGAATAATTGGATTCATACCTTTCCCAAGGGTATTAGTGCTATGTGAAATGCAATCAGTCTCGTCCAGAATTTGAACTCGTGTCGCCGTGTCCATTTCCTAAAACGATAACCGTTACACTACGGGCTCCTCGCGATCAGATGGTTTAATATCATATCCAAGACACTCGTTGTGGAGGGATTCTTAGCCCTCTGCAGTCGGTGTATTCTACAGCCCCAACTTAATTTAGATTGAGAAAAAATTGCCAGCCAAAAAGAATAACGAATTACAAAGTTTCATCGA
>OY757918.1:95449087-95541587 GCA_963585895.1 Sepioteuthis lessoniana
TTTTGATTCATTTGGAAGTCTTTATCAGGGTTAATATGATGCTATAATTATCCCCTTCTCAACTTATGTAAATATATATGCAAGCGAATAGTTTGAAAGATTATTTTTTATGAGCCAGAGCTCATTTGTTTGCAAACAGTGAAATGGTTTAAAATATTATCCAACAGTGACTATTCGATTTGCAGTTAAATGGTTTCAAGTACTGCTATCAAACATTAATAATTCTAATATCAATCATTTGCTTGCACACGATTAAATAACTTCAAGTATCGCTATCTAACACTAATAATTCTATTCAAGTAACCGTCAGCCACCGCTTTCTAACATTTTTAAATGTAAGGGCTTGACATGAGCTGCCGTGTTACCCAGCAACCACGATCCCCCTCTCAAGTATTACATGTCACCACCCAGGGTCAACAAGTCTCTTCGTTGGGAGGAGGATCTTACTAAAGAGATGCAGTTGGTGAATTCTCCTACCTCAGTCGACAGGGCATATATAATTGAAGATAATATTACTACAAATACTGGTAGTGAATAAAGAGGAAAGTTTATTTTCCAAAACGTTATTCTATTTCGGAGGGACTATTTTTACGCTACAAAATGAATACAAACAAAAATTAAATTGAAATAATGTCAACTGATTTTATTGATTGCTAATGAATTAGTCTGGCATACAGGTAGTTTACAGTACTCGTAGTCATTAAATGGTCACCCATTTAAAATTGTTATTTACTAAGCTTTGTTTACCATACATTTTTCAAGTTACTTATGGTACCTGCTGTAACAGGGTTGTTACCCGTTATTATAACTGGACATTGTTTCTTAACTTCGTCCTCAGACGAAAACCAGTATTTTCAGCATGACTTGACCGTAAACCATTCCACCTCAAAATATTCTTGCTTTATTATTGGAACCCATAACAGAAATTAGTGTCAATTTTTTTTTATCAATTTGTTGACTTACAAATTGATAATACTTTTTTTTTCTGAATGAAAATGTTACTATGTACAAGCATTTGTTTTTTTGCTTTTACAACGTAATCAAACAAATGATAAAATGGAAACCCCATTTAGATTCACATGGAAAAATATTTGTTGCGTCTCATTTTTGTTTGTTTTCTACTTTATTTAGTGGTCCCTCAAAAATAGGTGTTCTCTGTATGACACTAAACTGCTACTGATGGTGAGGCTCCAATTCTGAGGAGTGTGAAGTACCCCTTCATTGTTATTAGTCCCTAGTCCTGAGGGATGCTACAAGTTAGGATCCTATCCATGAGTCAAATAGATCTATTTGAAAATTAGGAGTTAGGAGTCAAAAGTTAGGAGTCAAAAGTTTGTAGTCAAATAGATCTATTTGAAAATTAGGAGTTTGGAGTCAAAAGTTAGGAGTCAAAAGTTTGTAGTCAAATAGATCTATTTGAAAATTAGGAGTCAAAAAGATCTATTTGAAAATTACTTATATTTAATAGCAATACACGATACCATATAACTGTTAGCCCAGTCTGCAGAGATGTAACAAATATCCTGATAATGACACTAAGCTTAAACAACCCGACGGTGGCGCACCAGTAATATTGGAGCTTTTGGAAATGCGAAGCACTCCTTAATTGCTATTTCTCCCAAATCCACTCTGGTCAGTAGTGATAGCACCTGTTCGGGTACTATCTATAGGTCAAATAAAACTGTTTGACATTTAAAATGAGTGCAAACAAATGCCTTATGCTAAATTGAATTGTTTCAAATAGAACAGTTTGATCAGTTGACCGTGTGTAAACAAATGACTGATGCTTAATTAAATTGTTAGTGATACATAGCAATACTTGGAACCATTTAACAGTGTGCAATCGAGTGAGTAATGTTGAATTGAATAATTAGTGTTAAATAGCAATACTTGTAACCACTTCACCATATGAAAACAACTGATTAATATTGAATAGAATTATGAGAGTTAGAGAGCAATAATTGATTCCATCTGTGTAGAAACAATCGCAATACTAGTGTGCAAACAAACTAGTTCTCATTTAAAAATGAAATTACTGACAAACTAATCTCTTACATATCATGTATTACTATTTAAATGTGTGCAAACAAATGACTGATATCAAATTGTTACTGTTAAATAGCAATACATGAAACCATTTAACTGTGTGCAAACAAATGACTATTCGTATTCATCATCATCATCATGTCGTGCCGCCAGCACGGATATCCCTGACCTCCTCTCGCCACTCTTCCGTATCGTTCATCGCTTCTGGTAGGTCCTCAGGGCTACATCCCGTATCCTCACAGAGCTGCTGTATGTAGGTTCGAGCTGGTTGTCCTGCTTTTTCTCGGCCATATGGTGGGGAGGGTCCATGGGATATCATCACTTATGAGCTCGTCCCTTCTTCTCCAGCAGTGTCCTAGCTCAGTTTCGTTTTAAAATGTTATCAACAAAATGTGTTTACAAATCATATATTTAAGATATGTACGAAGAAGATTTGGCGTTAAATAACTTAATAATGTTTGATATGCCATAAAACCCAACAGAACCATCACAACCACATAACTGCTTCAATTATTAGTATTAAGAATAGTTACTTGAAGCTAAATTTTGTAAGGATTATTATTATTATTATTAGTTAGTTGAAATCATAAAACTGCAAACAAATAATTATAATGAAGCAAAAATTCGAAAGTGAAACCACAAAATTAAGAATACAAAATTAGTATTGGATAGGGATACTAAAAATCATATAACTGTATTCCCCCCCCCCAAAAAAAAACAAACAAACCAGAAAACAACTTTTATTGAACAAGTGCACAAAAATGTAAATATAAATGCACAATGAATGTGATTCTCTAACCTCAAGCAAAAAATATTCCTTGATAGGTTGAAATGCCGTTAAAATCAATCAATCAATTATTCAGTCTCTACTTTTTCAAAAATAGAAGCGCTGGGAACTTATTCACATACCTAATCTATATATTATTACCATTCTAACTAACTAAATACCCTTACCCTGGGGATTTACCCTATGTCCCAAAATGAGGAGTAAAGGAGGGATAGATCTACTGAGCTGGGTGAAACCTTGATACTCATTCACATAATGCTTTTATACACGAATCAACGGGCGACTTGGATTGCAATATTATTTCTTAGCACTCTAGCTCTCCCTCTTATGATTTCACCATAATACTCGTCCCAATCAATTACTCTCGACTGTGCTCTCTCGCTTTTTTTTTTCAAATACTACGGAAGTATTGCGTTTGTAATCAACAATTATTTTTTCTAACTCCATAGAATTTAATATTACTTAAAAAGAAAACAAGCATAGATCAAATCTCCACTAGCAGATATATAAACGCAGTTAAAGGTGGTGGAATGCTGTTATAGTCTACAACTATCAAAGACTTATTAACAATTCCTCAAGTTTTTCTCCGCTCTATCGGAGAGGCTTAGAATACGCTGACTGTATTTCGAGCGAAGAGGTAGGACATTAAACAGTATCTGATGACGAAGCCAAAGTTCTGGAGATCTGATGAAAGCGAAGTACTTGTTCATTGGTATTGAACCATTTTAACATTGATAAATGGCTTCTAAAGGTCACTTTTTCAAGAATTAAAGCTCTTTGACGAAGATGTTTGGCCTAAGTTCTATTATGAGCGGTTGTGCTGGTGGGTTATTTTTATGGCGTGTCAATTCATGTTGGGTTATGTATTACTTAAGTCTGTATATTTGCAAGCAAACAAATTGAATTTTTTTGTAAACAATTCTAGCTTCAAGTAAAAACTCTTAATACAAACAATTTGCTTACAGCTGTATAGATTCAAATAGTCTTATACAAATAATTAGTGCACAATTATATCGTTAGGTAATTACTATCAAATACTAAACAATTTGCTGACAATTTAATGGTTTCCAGTAATATCATCTTATACAAATAATTTGTAATTCGACGGTTTTGATTATTCCTATAAAATACCAATACTTTATACATTGTTATATGGTTTCAAGCATTATCAAATACCCACAATTTATTAATTGTTATATGGTTTCAAACATTATCTAATACCAATACTTTATACATTGATATATGGTTTCAAGCATTATCTAATACCAATACTTTATACATTGTTAAATGTTTGAAACATTATCAAATACCCATAATGTATGAATTTTATATGGTTTCAAACATTATCAAATACCCATAATTTATAAATAATTATATGGTTTCAAACATTATCTAATACCAATAATTTATTCATTGTTATATGGTTACAAAGATTATCTAATACCCATAATGTACACATTGTTATATGGTTTCAAGCATTATCTAATAACAATAATTTATACATTGTTATATGGTTTCAAACATTATCTAACACCCATAATTTATGAATTTTATATGGTTTCAAACATTATCTAATACCCATAATTTATAAAATGTTATATGGTTTCAAACATTATCTAATACCCATAATTTATAAATTATTATATGGTTCCAAATAATATCTAATACCAATAATTGTATTCATTGTTATATGGTTACAAACATTATCTAATACCCATAATTTATACATTGTTATATGGTTTCAAGCATTATCTAATACCAATACTTTATACGTTCGTATATGGTTTCAAGCATTATATAATACCAATACTTTATAAACTGTTATATGGTGTAAAACATTATCTAATACCAATACTTTATACACTGTTATATGGTTTGAAACATTATCTAATACCCATAATTTATAAATTGTTATATGGTTTCAAGCATTACCTAATACCCATAATTTATAAATTTTATATGGTTTCCAACTTTATCTAATACCAATACTTTATACATTGTTATATGGTTTCAAGAATTATCTAATACCAATATTTTATACATTGTTTTATGGTTTAAAACATTATCTAATACCCATAATTTATGAATTTTATATGGTTTCAAACATTATCTAATACCCATAATTTATAAATTATTATATAGTTTCAAACATTATCTAATACCAATAATTTTATTCATTGTTATATGGTTACAAACATTATCTAATACCCATAATTTATACATTGTTATATCGTTTCAAGCATTATCTAATACCAATACTTTATACGTTCGTATATGGTTTCAAGCATTATATAATACCAATAATTTATAAACTGTTATATGGTGTCAAACATTATCTAATACCAATACTTTATACACTGTTATATGGTTTGAAACATTATCTAATACCCATAATTTATAAATTGTTATATGGTTTCAAGCATTACCTAATACCCATAATTTATAAATTTTATATGGTTTCCAACATTATCTAATACCAATATTTTATACATTGTTATATGGTTTCAAGAATTATCTAATACCAATATTTTATACATTGTTATATGGTTTAACACATTATCTAATACCCATAATTTATAAATTTTTTATGTTTTCAAACATTATCTAATATCCATAATTTATAAATTTTATACTGTTTCAAGCATTATCTAATACCCATAATTCATGAATTGTTATACGGTTTCAAGCATTTTTTAATACCCATTATTTATACATTGTTAAATGGTTTCAAACATTATCTAATACCCATGAATTATAAATTTTCTATGGTTTCAAACATTATCTAAAACCCATAATTTATAACTTGTTATATGGTTTCAAGCATTATCTAATACCCATAATTTATACATTGGTATATGGTTTAAAGCATTATCTAATACCAATACTTTATACATTGTTATATGATTTCCGACATTATCTAATATCGATAATTTATAAATTGTTATATGGTTTCACGCATTATCTAATACCCATTATTTATACATTGTTATATGGTTTCAAACATTATCTAATAACAATACTTAATACATTGTTATATGGTTTAAAGCATTATCTAATACGCATAATTTTAAATTGTTATATGGTTTCAAACAATGTCTAATACCCATAATTTACAAATTGTTATATGGTTCAAAGCATTATCTAATACCCATAATTTATAAATTGTTATATGATTTCAACGATTATCTAATAACCATAATTTATGAACTTTATATGGTTTTAAACATTATCTAATACCAATACTTTATACATTGTTATATGGTTATACATTGTTATATAGTTTAAAACATTATCTAACACCCATAAATTATGAATTGTTATATGGTTTCAAGCATTATCTAATACACATAATTTATAAATTGTTATATTGTTTCAAAAATTATATAATACCAATACTTTATATATTGTTATATGGTTTCAAGCATTTTATAATACCCATAATTTATGAATTTTATATGTTTTCAAATGTTATCTAATACCTATAATTTATAATTTTTATATGGTTTCAAGCATTATCTAATACCCATAATTTATAAGTTTTTATGGTTTCAAACATTATCTAATACCCATAATTTATAACATGTTATATGGTTTCAAGTATTATCTAATACCAATAATTTATAAATTTTTATATGGTTTCAAGCATTATCTAATACCCATAATTTGTAAACTGTTACATGGTTTCAAGCATTATCTAATACCCATAATTTATTAATTTTATATGGTTTGAAATATTATCTAATACCAATAATTTATAAATTTTATATGGTTTCAAACATTATCTAATACCAACACTTTTTACATTGCTATATGGTTTCAAGCATTATCTAATACCAATATTTTATACATTGTTATATTGTTTCAAACATTATCTAATACCCATAATTTATCAAGTGTTATATGGTTTTAATAATTATCTAATACCCATAATTTATAAATTGTTATATGATCTAGATCATTATCTAATACCCATAATTCAAAGATTGTTATATGGTTTCAAACATTATCTAATACCAATACTTTATACATTGTTATATGGTTTCAAACATTATTTAATAACCATAATTTATGAACTTTATATGGTTTTAAACATTATCTAATACCAATACTTTATACATTGTTATATGGTTTCAAACATTATCTAATACGCATAATTTCTAGATTTTATATGGTTTGGAAAATTATCTAATACCCATAATTTATGAATTGTTATATGGTTTCAATCATTATCTAATAACCATAATTTATGAACTTTATATGGTTTTAAACATTATCTAATACCAATACTTTATACATTGTTATATGGTTTCAAAACATTATCTAATACGCATAATTTATAGATTTTATATGGTTTGGAAAATTATCTAATACCCATAATTTATGAATTGCTATATGGTTTCAAGCATTGTTTAATACCAATAATTTATAAATTGTTATATGGTTTAAAACCTTATCTACTACCCATAATTTATAAATTTTTTATGGTTTAAAACAATATCTAATACCCATACATTATAAATTGATATATGGTTTCAAGCGTGATGCAATACCCATAATTTATACATTGTTATATAGTTTAAAACATTATCTAACACCCATAAATTATGAATTGTAATATGGTTTCAAGCATTATCTAATACGCATAATTTATAAATTGTTATATCGTTTCAAAAATTATATAATACCAATACTTTATATATTGTTATATGGTTTCAAGCATTTTATAATACCCATAATTTATGAATTTTATATGTTTTCAAATGTTATCTAATACCTATAATTTATAATTTTTATATGGTTTCAAGCATTATCTAATACCCATAATTTATAAGTTTTTATGGTTTCAAACATTATCTAATACCCATAATTTATAACATGTTATATGGTTTCAAGTATTATCTAATACCAATAATTTATAAATTTTTTATGGTTTCAAGCATTATCTAATACCCATAATTTGTAAATTGTTATATGGTTTCAAGCATTATCTAATACCCATAATTTATAAATTTTATATGGTTTCAAACATTATCTAATACCAACACTTTTTACATTGCTATATGGTTTCAAGCATTATCTAATACCAATATTTTATATATTGTAATATGGTTTCAAAAATTATCTAATACCAATATTTTATATATTGTAATATGGTTTTAATAATTATCTAATACCCATAATTTATAAATTGTTATATGATCTAGATCATTATCTAATACCCATAATTTAAAGATTGTTATATGGTTTCAAACATTATCTAATACCAGTATTTTATACATTGTTATATGGTTTCAAGCATTATCTAATGCCCATACGTTAAAAATTGTTGTATGCTTTCAAACATTATCTAATACCCATAATTTATACATTGTTATATGCTTTCATGCATTATCTAATACCCATAATTTATAAATTGTTATATTGTTTAAACATTATCTAATACCCATAATTTATAAATTTTATATGGTTTCAAACATTATCTAATACCTATAATTTATAAATTGTTATATGGTTACAAGCATTATCTAATACCCATAATTTATACATTATTTTATGGTTTAAAGCATTATCTAATACCCATAATTTATAAATTGTTATATGGTTTCAGATATTATCTAATACCAATACTTTATACATTGTTATATGGTTTAAAGCCTTATCTAATACCAATACTTTATACATGGTTATATGGTTTTAAGCATTATCTAATAACCATATATTATTAATTTTATATGGTTTCAAACATTATTTCATACCAATACTTTATACATTGTTATATGGTTTCAAACTTTAACTAATACCAATACATTGTTATATGTTTCAAGTATTATCTAATACGAATAATTTATAAATTTTATATGGTTTGAAAAATTATCTCATACCCATAATTCATAAATTGTTATATGGTTTCAAGCATTATTTAATATCCATAATTTATAAATTGTTATATGGTTTAAAACATTATCTAATACCCATAATTTATATATTGTTATATGGTTTCAAACATTATCTAATACCAATACTTTATACATTCTTATATGGTTTAAAGCATTATCTAATACCAATACATTATATATTGTTATATGGTTTCAAGCCTTATCTAATACCGATAATTTATGAATTTTATAAGGTTTCAAACATTATCTAATACCAATACTTTATATATTGTTATATGGTTTTTAAGCATTATCTAATACCCATAATTTATAAATTGTTGTATGGTTTTAAGCATTATCTAATACCAATATTTGATACACTTTTATTGTTTCATGCATTATCTAATACGCATAATTTATAAATTTTATATGGTTTGAAAAAAATATCTAATACCCCTTATTTATAAATTGTTATATGGTTTAAAACATTATGTAATACCAATACTTTATACATTGTTATATGGTTTCAAACATTATTTAATAACCATAATTTATGAACTTTATATGGTTTTAAACATTATCTAATACCAATACATTATACATTGTTATATGGTTTCAAACATTATCTAATACCAATACTTTATACATTGTTATATGTTTCAAGTATTATCTAATACGAATAATTTATAAATTTTATATGGTTTGAAAAATTATCTCATACCCATAATTCATAAATTGTTATATGGTTTCAAGCATTATTTAATACCCATAATTTATAAATTATTATATGGTTTAAAACATTATCTAATATCCATAACTTATAAATTGTTATATGGTTTCAAGCATTATCTAATACCCATAATTTATAAATTGTTATATGGTTTCAAACATTATCTAATACCAATACTTTATACATTCTTATATGGTTTAAAGCATTATCTAATACCAATACTTTATATATTGTTATATGGTTTCAAGCCTTATCTAATACCGATAATTTATGAATTTTATAAGGTTTCAAACATTATCTAATACCAATACTTTATATATTGTTATATGGTTTTTAAGCATTATCTAATACCCATAATTTATAAATTGTTGTATGGTTTTAAGCATTATATAATACCAATACTTTATACACTTTTATATTGTTTCATGCATTATCTAATACGCATAATTTATAAATTTTATATTGTTTGAAAAAATATCTAATACCGCTTATTTATAAATTGTTATATGGTTTCAAACATTATGTAATCCCAATACTTTATACATTGTTATATGGTTTGAAGCCTTATCTAATATCAAAAATTTATGAATTTTATATGGTTTCAAACATTATCTAATACCGATAATTTATGAATTTTATAAGGTTTCAAACATTATCTAATACCCATAATTTATAAATTGTTATATAGTTTCAAACATTATCTAATACCAATACTTCATACATTGTTATCTGTTTTCAAGCATTATCTAATACCCATAATTTATGAAATTTATATGTTTTCAAATATTATCTAATACCCATAATTTCTGAATTTTAAATGGTTTCAAACATTATTGTAATACCAATACTTTATACATTGTTATATGGTTTCAAGCATTATCTAATACCCATAATTCATAAATTGTTATATGGTTTCAATCATTATCTAATACCCATAATTTATAGATTGTTATATGGTTTCAAATATTATTTAATACCAATACTTTATACATTGTTATATGGTTTTAAGCTTTATCTAATACCCATAATTTATTAATTTTCTATGGTTTCAAACATTATCTAATACCCATAATTTATAAATTGTTATATGTTTTTAAACATTATCTAATACCAATACTTCATACATTGTTATATGGTTTCAAGCATTATCTAATACCCATAATTTTTAGATTGTTATATGGTTTCAAGCATTATCTAATACCCATAATTTATAAACTGTTATATGGTTTTGAACATTCTATAATACCCATAATTTAAAAATTGTTATATGGTTTCAAGCATTATCTAATACCTATTATTTATACATTGTTATATGGTTTCAAGCATGATCTCATAACCATAATTTATAAAATGTTATATGGGTTAAAGCATTATTTAATACCCATAATTAATAAATTGTCATATGGTTTCAAGCATTATGTAATACCCATAATTTATACATTGTTTTATGGTTTCAAGCACTATCTAATACCCATAATCTATGAATTTTATATGGTTTCAATCATTATCTAATACCAATACTTTTACATTGTTATATGGCCTTTAAGCATTATCTAATACCAATACTTTATACATTGTTATATGGTTTCAAATAATACCCATAATTTACAAAATTTTTATATGGTTTCAAGCATTATCTAATACCCATAATTTATGGATTTTATATGGTTTCAAACATTATCTAATACGCATAATTTATAAATTTTATATGGTTTCAAGAATTATCTAATACCCATAATTTATAACTTTTTTATGTTTTCAAACATTATCTAATACCCATAATTTAGAAATTGTTATATGGTTTCAAGCATTATGTAATACCCATAATTTATAAATTGTTATATGGTTTCAAACATTATCTAATACCAATAATTTATACATTGTTATATGTTTTCAAGCATTATCTAATACCAATACTTTATACATTGTTATATGGTTTAAAACATTATCTACTTCCCATAATTTATAAATTGTTATATTGTTTTAAGAATTATCTAACACCCAAAATTTATTAATTGTTATATGGTTTCAATCATTATCTAGTTCCCATAATTTATAGATTGTTATATGGTTTCAAACATTATCTAATACCAATAATTTATACTTTGTTATATGGTTTCAAGCATTATCTAATACCAATACTTTATACATTGTTATATGGTTTCAAACATTATCTAATTCCCATAATTTATAAATTGTTATATGGTTTTAAGAATTATCTAACACCCAAAATTTATTAATTGTTATATGGTTTCAATCATTATCTAGTTCCCATAATTTATAGATTGTTATATGGTTTCAAACATTATCTAATACCAATAATTTATACATTGTTATATGGTTTCAAGCATTATCTAATACCAACACTTTATACATTGTTATATGTTTTCAAGCAATTTCTAATACCAATAATTTATAAATTGTTATATTGTTTCAAGCTTTATCTAATACCCATAATTTTTAAATTGTTATATGGTTTCAATCATTATCTAATACCCATCATTTATACATTGTTATATTGTTTCAAGCATTATCAAATACCAATACTTTATACATCGTTATATGAATATAATAGCTTGGTCCCAGTGGGCCTTCTTCCCATCGTTTAAAAGATGATAAGGGTTGCGTTTACTGCTGAATGCCTCAGGCACCCTGAAATAGCAGGGGGACCCGATTTTTTTTTAGTAATGCCCACTCATGTGTTTCGTTATATCCATTTACCCACACTGTAAAATCACTTCAAGGCATTTTTGACTTAGTGCGAAGTCGGATAGATATGATACATTAATGTGAGAAGGCACGTGTGACGGTTATCGAAAATCTCCTTATATATTTTCTTAAAATTATTCGCTAACTAATCTTTTAATCACACGTAATCACTAAAACCTTTTAGTGACACGTAATTGCTAAATATCAGTCGATATTTACCAAATTGTTGATCTTTGATATTTCGTTTAAAGCTGATTCTATAACAAGCCCTTATTTTGACGGGAGGAGACGCGTTTATGTGGAACAAGATTTACCTACTTTGACTTTTGGAAATAGAAAACCTAAAACCACGAACTAAAAAAATATTACTAAAATAGTTAAGTAAAATCCTAATTATTTTACAAATAGACTCTGTAGGCCAAGTTCCATTTCTGGACAAGGTTGTTTGCATTTCCCTTCATAGTAATTCCCTGGAAAAAGGCATGTGCCCATCGTTCCTTCCTTCTCCCAGCTACGGGTAAATACAAGAACAGACTCGGCAGTATGAAAAGTATCAAGGCTGGTGTCATAAAGAATTTATTTCAATTAAAAAAACCAAACTCCATTGTTTCCTCTTCAAAATAATCCTTGTCGAGTCTAATACCTTTTTCAAAGACTTCTTTGTCACACTTCTATGTACTGCTGGAAAGATTCTTCTGGGATGTCCCTCAGCTTCATCATTACGACCTACTTGTTGGCCTTCATCCCTTCAAAATGAATCTCTTTGATGGTCCCCTTGATTTACTAGATGCTCAGAGGATTGGGAGAAGGTGAGTTGTTGTGAAGCAGCTATGATTTGTCCTGCTTCAACTCTCTTCTTTTCTCTTGCACTGAGTAAAGCATACGCCGCAGGAACTTGTAGACTTGCTAATTGATTGGTTGGCTGTTTCGTTCTTTGGGTTTTATGGTATATCAACCCTTGTAGGTCATTTAATATCAAATCCATTTTTATACAAATAATCAGTTCTATTTCAAACAATTCAATTTTGCATGAGTACACAGTTTAAATGTCAAAAACATTTCTATTTTAAGCTATTCAGTTTAGTAAAACACTTCTAATTCAGCTAATTCAGTTTAGTATAAGTATAGATTTTCTTTTTACACAGTTAAATGTCAAAACAGTTCTATATCAAACAATTCAGTTTAGCATAAGCACGCAGTTTAAATGTAAGTACCCCGTTTAATTGTCAAAGACATTTCTATTTCAAGCTATTCAGTTTAGTCAAAAAGTTCTAATTTAAACAATTCAGTTTAACATTAGTACGCAGTTTAGTTCTATTTAACCGATAGATAGGGCCCTATCAGGTGCTACCACTCCGGGCCAGAGTGGACCTGGGAGCGATGGCAATGAAGGGGTACTCTGCATTCCAAAAAGTTCCAGCATCACTGAAACCTCGCCATCAGATTGTTTACTGTCATATATAGAACACTGGTAGTGGGGTCTTACCCCTCTGCAGAGGTGCAGTCGGTGTATTCTAGAGCCCCAGCCAACACGGCATTTTGCTAATTGATTGTCTGGCTTCATATTAACGTTTTGAGATTTTTTTATCCAGAGAATGGAATCAATCGGAAAAAATGTCTATAAATTTATTAATTTCTATGTTATATCTACTTTTTCTGATAAATCAATTATATGAACGATAAATCAATTATATTTTACATCAACACAAACAAGGGAGAATATCATAAAATAATGAAAAACAAAATAAAGTTAATGGAGAAAACAAAAAGGAAACTAGGAAATAATTATTTTGTTATATAATTAAGGTTATAATGTTTTTATATTAATCATTTTTCGTTGATTATATTTCATAATTTAGTTTGGTCAGGCTTTGAAATACTCGGGTCTCTTAGTCCAGGTGAATAGTCAGATGGTGCATTCTTACACCCCCGCAGAAAGGATATGACAATCGCCATCTGTCATAATAAACCCTCAGACAGGAAATGGGGCTGGACGGCAGTTGGAGTGAACTGAATGGGTGGATGACGTCATGTCCAGAAGAGATGGTCCTGAGAACTTAAAATTTTGATAAGACAATAGTTGAGTTTCGACCGTTGAAGCGCGCGGCTGGGTTTTTCTGATTTAATCAAAGTTGATCAGGTTGGATCTCGACCGGCAGAGATGAGCTGAGATCTTAGACACCACAAGATGGGCCGTGTGTGTGGAGATCAGCATAGTATAGTTAGCATAGGCCCTTAAGAATTATGTCTCTCTCCTCGTGTCTCCAAGGACTGAAGCCAGAAATGAATAAACCCGTTCGAATCCGAAACGACAGAGTCGGCATATATTATCATTGATACTATTGATATTACCAAATCAATACAACAGTTTCTGTGGAGAAAAAAAAGCAAAGAGATAAAAACACAACAGAAATGCTGAATGGTTGATCAACGTAAAGGACGAATTATAAGAATCCAAAACAGAAATCCTTAGAGGAATCTTATTTTGTTCATGGGGCTAAGTATAAGCTGACTGTCTCCCTTCAAAGAATTTGCCAAAAAAGGTTTGTCTAAGGTAGAACACTAAACTGCACCTGATGGTGAGGCTCCAGTTCCAGAGATATAGAGAGTGTAGAGTATGTCTTCATTACCATTACTCCTACGTCCACTCTGACCTGGATTGGTGGCACTCGTGAGGATTCTATGGATGTGTCAAATAGATCTATTTAAAAATTATTCTTATTTGAATGGGGACTTTATCATTGCAACATTTCGTGACTTGACTCCAAAGTTTATTCCATATACAAAAGACTATCTATGACTCCACTGTAGTAAGAGTACCTGTTAAGGTTCCCTATATTGGTCAAATAGATAGGGGGAAAGTCCGCGTGGCGTAGTGGCTAACGTGCTAGACTGTGACATCGTTGTAAGCGAGTTCAAACTCCAGTCGTGCTATTACGTTCACTTTTGAACTAATACCCTTGAGAAAAGTATGAACCCCTTTCTCCTCCAAAGCTATGGGTTAGATAATATCACTGATGATTTTCTACAAGGATGGCTTTGGCATTAGATAACCAACGAAGGTTGATATGCCATTAAAGAAACCGAAACCCTATTTGATCGGACAGTGTGAAAAAAAAAACCCTCTTAAGAAACAATTACACAAAAATGTAAATATGTATCTATAATGAACGTGATTCTCCAACCTAAAGGCGTAAAATAATCCTAGACTGGTGGACATGCTGTAAAGATTAATCTCTCTTCTGTAACGTTCACACGAGAATGAAAAGAAGAGAAAATGATTGACAGACAACTTAATAGAAGCACAAGTATTCCATTCAACCGGAATAATACATTAACAGAAAATAAGACAAATAAATGATAGTTACTATCCGTACACTGTCGGCCAAGCTGTTACTGAAAAGTCTTTCTCACTGTGGTTAGTCCAACTGAATGTCATTCTACTAATATTCACCGACTAATTGTCCTTTCGACAAACGTCCCGTCCTAACAGCACAGTACCTCTATTTATGTTGTCTAGAGGCCAGCCACTTCCATCAATTGGCGATCGGTGTTCAATCGCTGCTGTCTTACTTTATTCCTATATGACACTCTCAGTCACCTAAAAATAATAGCAAAATAATATACCTTCTAGCAGTATGATCTCTCGATTGTAAGTGAAAAAAATAGGCACCATAGATCCTACTGAAAATTCAATCTTATGAAAAGAAAGAACAATATTTGAAATTTTGTTTTGTTATTGTCGTCACCTCGTTTTTAAGATCCTGTAATCTAAATATTTGCTTTCACGTGCTATACACCTCTGGAGCCTCACCCTGAAGTTCTGCGGTACGCGCATTCTCATTGTCTTTGGTATTGCTACGATTTCTTGATGAATACATTTATTTCAGTTCTTTGATGTCTGCAACCTACATTCAAAGTCTTTATGTATTCCCAGAGGAATTAATCGCAAGCAAATAGAATTGATAAGTGATCAAGTCACGGGATGTTACAATGATAGTTACCATTATTAAAATAAGTTTAAATCCCAAACACACGATATTCACCTTTCCACGCCATGATGACAACTGAAATGGCATAGCATTTGCTATTCAAAAACATATATCTGCTCCGTTCAGTGTTTGATCGGTGACAATTTTAAATCTAGGAAACCATTCCACATTAATAATATATGGAAGTCATAATCTTTAGATGTGAACCTGAAATAATCTTTTAAATGTCTATAACAATAATATCAATACAGTGGAATCTTATTGTCATCAACTATATGATTATAATCTTTTGTAAATAATTATAGCCTCAAAAACTGCTCTTGATAGAAACAATTTGCGCATTGTTATATGGTTTCAAGTATTCCTGTTAAATACAAATAGTTTGCACACAATTATATGGTTAACTATGAGCAAACAGATGACTGATGTTAACTAGAATTGTTACTGTTACATAGCAACACCGTTTAACTGTAAGAAAAATTGACCTATTGGTATTACATACCAATACTGGGAACAATTTAATTGTGTGCAAACAAATGAACTCCTGCTAGTTTTAAAAATGTTATCGACAAAATATGTGTTTACAAATCATATATTAGATATATGTACGAGGCGCCTTCAATAAGTTTCCAGACTTTTTTGTACAGGCATTTAAAATTGTCGTAGACTCTTGAAAATTCACTATGTTATTGCTATACATCTTATGAGATGACTGACCAATTTTTATGATTTCAGGTTCAAATCAACAGCTACAGAAGGAATTTGAACACACCCCACTAAAGCCTGATTGTCACAGCTGGTGAATTTCAAAAATACAATCTGGACGTGGGAACAATTTAGAAGAACGATATGCAATAAAATTCTGTTTTAAACTTGGAAAGAATGCCACATAAAGGTATGGAATGCTTCACACTGCTTTTCGACCATCTTGCACGAATCGAGCATCAGTTTTTGAGTGACATAAGAGATTCAAGGAAGGCAGGGAGTCTGTAAGGGATGATGAGAGGTGTGGGAGGAGTAAGGAAGTCAATACACCAGAGTTGATTGGCCAAATAAAGAATTTCATGGATAAGGACCGTTGTGTGTCTATAGAGACAATAAGTGCACAGTTTGATGTCAGTGTGGGAACTGTGCACACAATTATTCGTGAGGAACTGAAGATGCAGAAGATTTGGGCAAAGTTTGTCCCAAGGGTGCTCAGAGAAGATCAGAAAGAAAGACATTGTCATGACAGCAGGAAGATGGTCGATTTGATCAATTCAGATCCCGCAGTTCTTGATACTATGGTGACCTGCGATGAAAGTTGGATCTACTGCTATGAGCCAGAGAACAAGAGACAGAGTTCCCAGTGGAAGCATGCTGGCTCTCTCAGACCCAAGAAGGCCAGACAGAGCAAATCCATCCACAAACTTTTGATGATCCCTTTTTTTGACAGCACTGGCATGATCTGCATGCACTGGGTTCCCACTGGACAGACAGTCAACAAGGAAGATTATGTTGAGGTTTTAAGGGAGTTCAGGAAGAGATTCCGTCGGAAGAGGCCAGCAACACTCTTCAAATCGGGTCAGTGGCATTTCCACCGAGACAATGCACCAGTCGACAACTCCATCCTTGTTACAGACTATTTGACCAAGATGGGTATCAAGACAGTTCCTCAGCCTCCCTATAGTCCAGACTTTGCTCCCTGTGACTTTTGGTTATTCCCTAAGCTCAAGGAAAAACTTAGAGGCTGTCGTTATGAGACAATCGAAGGGATGAAAGAGGCTGTGACTTAGGCATTGACACGCTCACACAAGAGGACTTCCATGGGGTCTTGAAGAAGTTGTTGGAACGGTAGAACAAGTGCATTGCAGCCGGAAGAGATTACTTCGAAGGGGGCTAGAGTTTCATGTGTGTATTATCAATAAAAGTGCCCATACGAAAAAAGTCTGGAAACTTATTGATGTGCCTCGTATGAACAAGATTTAGCATTAAATAGCCTACAAGAGTTGATATGCCATAAAATCATACCAACCAACCAACCAACCAACCAATATATACAACTATTTAACTGTGTGCAAACAATAGAAATGCTTAATTGTGTATAAACAAATTAATTCTCCTTTAAGTCCTGGAGGCAACACTCCACAAGACACCAACTGTACGGCCACCTGCCTCCTATCACGAAAACTATTCAAATTAGACGAACCAGACATGCAGAACACTGCTGAAGAAGCAGGGATGAGCTCATAAGTGATGTACTCTTATGGACCCCACATATGGCCGAGCAAAAGCAGGTGGACCAGCACGAACATACATTCAGCAACTATGTGAGGATTCGGGATGTAGTCCAGAACACCTGCCAGCGGCGATGAACGACAGGGAAAAGTGGCGAGAGAGGGTCAGGGATATCCGTGCTACCAGCACGACACGATGATGATGATGATGACTAATCATATCTATATCAATTTAAATGTGTACGAACAAATGAATGATGTTCAATTGTTTGTGTTAAACAGCAATACTTGAAACAATTTATATGCAAACAAAATAATGTTATAAAATATGCATTTACAAATTGAATTTAATAAATATGTATAAGCAGGATTTGTCATGAAATAAACAACAAGGGTTGATAAGACATAAAACCAACCAACCAGTCAACCAAACAACCAGATTACAATTATGTAGTTTTAAGCATTCCAATCGAATACTAATAATTTGTATAAGATTATATATTTTCAAACATTTCAAGCAATTATATGTTTTCAAGCATTTCAAGCAATCGTATATTTTCAAACATTTCAAGCAATTATATGTTTTCAAACATTTCAAGCAATTATATGTTTTCAAGCATTTCAAGCAATTATATGTTTTCAAGCATTTCAAGCAATTATATGTTTTCAAACATTTCAAGCAATTATATGCTTTCAAACATTTCAAGCAATTATATGTTTTCAAACATTTCAAGCAATTATATGTTTTCAAACATTTCAAGTAATTATATATTTTCAAGCATTTCAAGCAATTATATGTTTTCAAACATTTCAAGCAATTATATGTATTCAAGCATTTCAAGCAATTATATGTTTTCAAGCATTTCAAGCAATTATATGTTTTCAAGCATTTTAAGCAATCGTATATTTTCAAACATTTCAAGCAATTATACGTTTTCAAGCATTTCAAGCAATTATACGTTTTCAAGCATTTTAAGTTATTTTATGACTTCAAGCATTTCAAGCAATTATATGTTTTCAAGCATTTCAAGCAATCATATATTTTCAAACATTTCAAGCAATTGTATGTTTTCAAGCATTTCAAGCAATCATATATTTTCAAGCATTTCAAGCAATTATATGTTTTCAAGCACTTCAAGTTATTTTATGGCTTCAAGAATTTCAAGCAATTATATGTTTTCAAGCATTTCAAGCAATCGTATATTTTCAAACATTTCAAGCAATTATATGTTTTCAAGCATTTCAAGCAATTATACGTTTTCAAGCATTTCAAGCAATTATACGTTTTCAAGCATTTCAAGTTATTTCATGGCTTCAAGCATTTCAAGCAATTATATGTCTTCAAGCATTTCACGCAATCATATATTTTTAAGCATTTCAAGCAATTATATGTTTTCAAGCATTTCAAGTTATTTTATGGTTTGAAGTAACAAATCATAATAATCTTTTGAAAACAATTATAGGTTCTAGTAACTATTTTTACGTCAATTACTTTGCAAGAAATTCAGATATTCCAACCTAAAATCAATAATTTTTAAACGTATCAACATGGTTTGGGTACTTTGTTTAATGGCATACCAACCATCATTGGCTATTTATTGCCAAAGCTGTAGAAAAACACCAGTGATACTATTTAACGCATAATGGGGGTAATTAGGGGGTTTATACCTTTCCAAAGGATATTAGTTCGAAAGTGAAGTTAATAGCATGAGTAGAGTTCGAACTCGCTTACTACGATATCGCTGTTCAGTACGTTATCTACTCTGCCACAGAGACTTTCCCCTATCAATCTATTTGTCCAATATAGGGAACAGGTACTACCACTACGGCGAAGTCATAGATAATCTTTTATACATGAATCGAACTTTGGAGTCGAATCATGGGATGTTGCAGTGGTAAACTCCTTTTTTTAAATGTTTCACTTACAAACAGACGATGTTCATAATTCGATGCCTTGAAGGCAACTAAAATGGTCTGGATGCCGCTGCTCAAAGACATGCCTCCGATCAGCTCAATGCTATTAATACCTGATCGGCAACAATTTTGAATTCGGAAAATCTATTCGTCGGATCTTCTATTTATAATATACTGATATCATAATCTTTAGATTTATAGATGAAATAATCTTTTAAGTGTCTATAATCTATATATAAAGCGGCTTATTTCGTCCAGGGAAATTTTGTAACTGTTTTCTCTTAATGGCCCAATCATCTACTGTGAATAGATAAATAAAAGCTTAAAGTTAAAAAGTAAAGGGTGATGTGTAAAAGATATCAGAAATTTTGTAACTGTTTTCTCTTACGTTATTTACATTTTTCGGACAATAGTCCTTATTTTCGTTACTACGTTTATCACAACGTTTCGGCCGTTGTACGCTCCGGTCTTCTTCAGGTGGTTGGAATGTCGAACTTAACCATTGATTTTGCTTACCGGGGTAGACTGTTTTAGTTCCACGAGCCATGTTTAATGGATGTCACCTATCAGTTATCTCCTATTAATTTCCCCTCAGAAAGTTCTCCAAAGCCTTCACCGGGTATTGAACTCATACTCTTTAGGTATGTCACTGGATCTAACCAACGCCTTTATCCACACAAAGAGTGTGAGTTCAATACCCGGTGAAGGCAGTGGAGAACTTCCAGAGGAGAAATTAACAGGAAATAACTGATAACTGACATCCATTAAACATGGCTCGTGGTCAAAAAGTCATCAATATGACGTCATTGTATGAACTTCACAGCCGATGAACCTTTAAGTCCATCCTCACATTACACATTATATGATGTGAATCTCAAATAAAATAATAGTTAATAGTTATCTGACAGAAAGTAATATGCAAGATGAAAAATCTAAGTCCTCTAAAGTAAAATATAAATAAGGGTTTCGTTTCTTTGTTTAATGGCCCATCAACCTTTGTAGATCATTTAATGCCAAAGTCATCCTTCGAGAAGAACAGTAGTGATACTATTTAACCCCTTATCTTCCCATAGCTGAGAAGATAAGGGGGTTTATACCTTTCCCAAGATGGAGGTGCCCGTGGTGTAATGGTTATCGTCGTTGGAAATGGACATGGCGACACGAGTTCAAATCCTGGACGGGACTGATTGCATTTCACATGGAACTAATACCCTTATGAATCCAATAATTCTCCCTCTAGCTATGGATAAATAGTAGGGCAGACTAGGTTCTTGGTGAGGCAACTAGTCTAGGAGAAGGAAAACTCTGAATTCAAACCTGTTAAACTTCACTTAAAAATTGACCTTGTGTCATATCCTGCCCGAGTGGAGGGGTTGGTAAATATATATACCTTTCCCAAGGATATTTATCCGGAAGTGAACTCGCCTACTACGATTCCGTTGTCCATCGCTTTAACCATTACACCACGAGTACACCCCCTACCCCAAGATAAATAATGGGTTACAAGTGAAATCAGGTTGGCACAAACCAAACGAACAAACCTTCGTAAGTCAGACTAATATAATCTATATTTTTAAACTGAGCCTTGCCTTCTTCATCAAACCGTTTGGTGTGCCTATAGCCCAAAGGCATGTTATAGCGGCGAAGTTGTAAATAACATTTACAACAACAATACAGAAAGGTCATATATATATTTTTTTTAATATGTAAGACGGATATCCAATAAATAAGGTGAAGTATTGCCTAAGTAATTGTCAATACGAAGCACTGTTTATGGTAGTAGCTTTATTGGGGAAATCAATTGAGATGGGTCCTTTTATGTTCCAGAAAACCGTCAGTGTATTTCCCCTTCATGCTTTTTCGACACTGGTTCGTAGTAAAACATGCTTTTCTGTACACATCACACATTTTTCAGTAAATTTCATATGATTTGCACTTCTTATCCGGCAAAAACTTGATGACAGAACTCTGTTCAATCCTGAAGCACTGTTTGATCTACCAGCATTTTGAAAAGCCCCGAAATAAATATCTTCCGAAATTAAAATAATCTTTGCTGAAAAAACAATTTCAAGCAATATTGACTGTACATTATGGAAATTCTTTTGTAAATCCCCTTATTTATTCGATGACCCTCGTACATAAAATAAGCTTTGGAGTCAAGGTCTGCAAACAAAAGCAAAATCAAATAAACAATGAAAAAAGCCAAAAAAAAAAAAGAACGTTGGATACGGTGTAATAAACATCAAACGTTATCCAAACTCAATTGGGATGATGAAAACAACAGCCCTAATTAGTGTCTCTATCCACTAAGTCCACCTCACTCCATGAGAATCGGATGGCGTGAAAAATTGCTCTAAGAAAGCGCGGATTTCCTTTTAAGAATTGAGTATGTCCCCGAAGATGGAAGCATGAAAGCGAATGAACATTCAAGTCTTGCTCGGAGCAAAATCGTGCTATAAAGAGAAAGTAATTTACTTCTTCACAAGTGAAGTGTGTGAAGCCGGAGAGCCTCGCTGACGGCTGGGAAACTATTTTAATCGATCTGCTCCATGGCTGAGAGTCTGTTTAAGCAATAGCAAAATTCAAGCCGTGTTACCGAGTCAACATCCCGCCCGTATTTTCATCATCGATGCTAATGGTGTGCAAATGCGACTCCTTAGAGGCGTTTATTTTTGCTTCTGCTCAATAGAACCTCCACCGAGGCAGACTGATTGGAAAATCGCTTCCCGAGCGAAATCTCGTTTGGTCAGGTGACATCAAAAATCTCTCTGTATATTAAAGAGATCACCGTATACGCCTAGAAGCGGTGGGGGGATAAGAGAACATGATCGTTTGCGTTAGACATTCAAGGAGTGGATGGTGGCTTAAATGAAGCGAGAGAAATTAATTGATTTGTGATCGAAGTTATAAGGGGGAAAAGATCTCTTCAATACAAATGGTCGAGAGGTTTAAATCGTTGTTACCTTATTCAGATCACTTGACGTTTGAGAAATCAGTGACGTAGACAAAAAAGGAAGTTTCTTTAAAGCAAATGTGTCATTAATAAGTAGATAATAAAATTGCTTTTCTGAATGATGGCCAGGATAAAAAAAAATCTCCTGACTTGGCAGGAAAAGTTTATGAATTTACATAAATGCTTTACGGTTGATTATGGCGTATTGTCATTGGTACTTGTCATTGCTACATTTCAACCGCTGGGATCTTCGGTCTTCTTAGCATTGTCTGAAATTCTGAAATGAATTGTTATTTCACTTCTTGCAAGTTTTTCACTCCAGCGAACGCTGGTAGTCTTTCACTGGAATCTGAATGAAATCAAATTTCTTCAGGTCCCCAGGACTTTTCTCAGTATTCCGGACAATCTTAATAATGTTGTAGTCTGGATGGTCTCTCTTTGTTATCTTATTTCTGTCTTCTAGTCCCTTTTACCAATTATTCGTGGATTGTTCCAAGTGCCCCAATTATAATTAGTATCACCGTCACCTTCATGTTCCATAGTTTTTTTTTTTTAGTTTTTTGGCAAGAGCTAGGTATATATTTATCTTAGCTTTCTTTTAATTTTACTCTGTGATCTGCTGGGATGGTAAAGTCCACTATTCGGCATGTTCACTTCATTGATTTTTTTTTTTTTTTTTTTTTTTTTTTTTTTGCTGACTATCACTAGGTCTGGTCGTTTGGTCAAGGTTAGGGGATTTGTTCGTATCTGAAAATCCCAGAGAATTTTCCAAGACCGATTCTGGGTTGTACATAAACCACATGTTCGTATGGTCAAATTTTAATTTCTTGTACAATTCCCAGTGGATCACCTTTCCCACCCAGTCGTGTCTCGTCTTTTTGCGTTTATTTGTTGTATTCGGTTATTATTTGTTGATCATTACGTCTCTATCACATCATAGCCTATATTTACGATTTCGTTGCGTCTTATCAATTTTTGGTTTAACATAGTTGGTTCTTATTGCGTGATTATTATTATTATCTCACATTATTTTTCACATCAGTTTGAGCTGATGGTCTTTCACAGGAGTTTGAGTGACAGCAAGTATCCTCAAGTCTCCAGGACTCTTCTCAGTATTCTGGCCGTTCTCAATAATGCTGTAGTTTGGATGGTCTCCACTCATCCTCCAACTTCCAAGTCCTCCAGTCCTTTTTTATAATCTTTTATCATTAGAGTTTTTCATATCAGCATTAGCTGATGGTCTTTCACTGGAGTTTGAGGGACAGCAAGTCTGCTCAAGTCTCCAGGACTCTTCTCAATATTTTGGCCGAACCCAAAAATGCAGTAGTTTGGATGGTCTCTGCTTGTCCGCCAACTTCCGAGTCCTCCAGTCCCTTTAGTAATCATTTAGTTACAGTACCAAACGCATCTATCACAATTGGTATGATCGTCACCTTCATGTTTCATAGTTTTTTCAATTCCCTTGCAAAGTCGAGGTTTTATTATTATTATTATCATTATTATTATTATTATCATTATTATTATTATTATCATTATTATTATTATTATTATTATTATTATTATTATTTACACTCTACGTGAATTTTCAACACCAGTTTTAACTGGTAATTTTTCACTAAAGTCTGAAAGATAATACATTTCTTCAGATCTCCAGGACTTTTCTAAGTATTCTAGTTGATCTTACCAGCGCTGTTGTTTAGATGTTCTCGATTCTTCTTCTGATCTTTCGTTACTCCGGTCTCTTTCTCAGACCTTTTGGGACCATTTTAAGTGCTACAACTACAATTACTGTCACTATCACCTCCATTTTTCGCAACTTTTTCAGTTTTCTGGTAAGGTCCAGATATTTGCCCAAGATTTCGCTTTCTTTCATTTTCGTTCCGTGGTCTGGTATGAACGACAAAATTCTCTAGATGGTAAGTTCTTTTCTTCTTGCTTATTAGTATCAGGTCTTGCTAGTATTGGGTGACCAGTTATATATATCTAAAAGTTCTAGAGAATGTTGTGAGTTTCATTTTCTAGGACAGATCTTATTTTGTACATATACCATTTGCCAATATTAATATTAGGTCTAGTTTTCTGGTTGGTATTGGGTAATCTGTTTATATCTAAAAGTTCTAGAGAATTTTATGAGTTTCATTTTTTTGAACAGACTTTGTTTTGTACATATACCATTTGCCAGTATGGTCCAATTCTAACCTTTTGCATGATTCCCAGTGGATCACCTTTCTCATCCAGGGTGTAAGTAGAGCGACACAAGACAACAGACAGGAACAAATATGGCAACGAGAGAAAGACGAAGACGACCTGGCGAAAGAAGGATTGCGGAGCTGGTGTAATATAATGGCCGAGGGATTTCGTTTTATGCCTTTGGGTTTAGTTTGGCTGAGAACCTTTCGGCTCAGTGCATGGGTTACTTAGGTGCACATGAACGCAGGTGTTCACGCAGGCGCGCGGGGCGGACGTGTCATTCAGAGATGTCAAAATAAAAATCCCAGATAGGGGGATGTGAATGACGTTATGCACCGGAAGCGAGCGCGGAGGATTTGGGGGATTTGAAAAAAAGTCAGTTAGTTGAATTCCTGGCTCGGAAGAAGACGGTTGGCTTTCGCTTGCTCGCCGAAGCCAAGCCAGTGGCCTTGTGTCAGGTGCGCACGTGATGGGGGGTGGGCAGATGGAAAAGTGATCATAGAAAGATTGTGCATCTCTCTTCCTTATGTCGAAACCTTTAACTCAAAGGTAATAAAAGGTTTCGTACCTGAACTAAGAAGTCGTTATGTGTTTTTCGTGTTTCGGGATTCCTATGTTCTATGTATATATGTTATGAACATTCTATGTACGTTTCCCATATTCATGTATGGGGATGGTACACTGGGCGCTAGAATTTCGACGAAAGATTGGCAGAGAAATAAAAGTGTTAAGTATAACATATACACCCGGAATTCAGTATGCAACACTACTATTTATCGATAGCTAGGGGATGAATAGATGGAGCCATGTCTTTCATCTGGACATAAGCGCCCAGTGAAAACACAAACATCCACACCAGGGATTTGACACCGGATCATCGAATCCAATTTCTGCTTTAATGACCGTAACGCTTTCCACAAGGCTAAAAGTATGGGGTACCCACTGAAAATCGAATTCACTTGCAATTGTCAGATACATATTTACCAACCCCTCTGCTCGGGCAGGATATGACACGAGGTCAATTTTTAAACGGAGTTTAACAGGTTTGAATTCAGAGTTTTCCTTCTCCTAGACTAGTTGCCTCGCCAAGGCTGTAGAACCTAGTCTGCCCTACTATTTACCCATAGCTGGATGGAGAATAATTGGATACATACCTTTCCCAAGGGTATTAGTGCCATGTGAAATGCAATCTCTTTCAGGATTTGAACTCGTGTCGCCGTGTCCATTTCCAAGGACGATAACCATTACACCACGGGCAATTGTCTGATATAGATCAAATAACTCTGTTTGAGATTGTTAAATGAATACCTATTTAAAATGATTGTGAAGATACATTTTTATACTGCACTTAATTGAAGTTTAATGTTTGGGTATAAAATAACCCAGCAGAAGATAACATGCCGTAAACCCAAGCACCTATTTTAGAACAAATCACACATCTGATTGGGGCTTCCCTTTCTGATATTGTCTCGCATCGCGTAAGAATGCTGATAAATACCAAAATCAAATCTTACCATGTATCATATCAGACGTCATATGGAGATGCTTGTAAATCATCGCTTCCTATGGAAACGGCAGTCCATCTTATAATGCAGCCCAGTCAACTGGGGCTGTAGTATATGTTGACTACACCTTGGCAAAGGGTTAAGATCCCCCCTCTAACAAGGGTCCAGTGGAGGACAAAAGCCGCATCTAATGGTGATATTACAGTCTTGGAGATTTGGGGAACGTGAAGTACTCCTTTGCTAATACTCCCAGGTTCACTCTGACCCGGAGTGGTAGTACTTATTAGGGTCCCAACAATAGGTCAAATAGAACTGTTCAGTGATTTACTGAAAGTTACTATTCGTATAGTTATTATATACATATAAATGAATTAATCTGCAAATGAATCCGAACATGGTATTTAGGTTTTTTATTATTTTATATACTAGTGTTCTACACGTGTTTCATACTTTTCGTCTTCTTCAGGAGATCGATAATGGCTAGGGTTGTCTTTGGTCCCAGCTTTTATAGTGAAGATTGTTTTGATCAAGATGTGATCCTTTTTCATTCCAGGATTTGTGCTTTCGAATATCCTATCAGAGTCAATTGCCCATGAAAACATCTGACCGCTGCTGATGTTTTTTTAATGAATGCTGTAGTTTGGATGTTCTCCACTCGTCCTCCAACTTCCAAGTCCTCCAGTCCCTTTAATAATCCTTTATCAACTATTATTATTATCATTATTAAGTATGCACTTTGCGTACATGTGTGAGAGTGTGTATGTGAGTGTGTGAGTGTGTGTGTGCATACGCATACATGCAGATATATATATGTATACACAAACCCGTACACATATTTTCAGAGTTCTTGTCTCCCCCCCACTCTCTCTCTCTTTCACATGAATGTATACCTATATTTACACATATGTTTTTTCAGTGCCATGGGTTGAGTTTAGTGTGTGTGAGAACTCATTTGATTCCATAGATAAGTATATTTTAAGATAGTGTGTGTATATGTTTGCGTTTGTAAGTGTGTGCGTGAAGTTCAGTTATGTTTACGTGAGTGTGTATGTCTATATATAGGATTTGGCATTAAATAATCCACAAGGGTTGATATGTCGTAAAACAACAAGCAACCAACTTATGAGGGTCATGCTCTCTGCACTTAGCCATAAGTTTGTCAATGTTTCCAGACCAGAACAAAGGAGGAGCCGGTAGTCCAGGTTGCATGGGTCTAAGATTTTAAGGATGTCTACCTTTATAAAACACCCATACAAAAATAATGTGTTAAGCTCCAATTTCAAGTATTCATCTAGAAATGCATCCGGTATATTCTACGGTCCAAGCACAACCACATTTGACCTGAGACTATGACAAATTTTGCATGGGTTTCAATATCTCCAGTAATATAAATGGTCTGATTTTCTATTTGAATCTTTATGTATACATATATACATATATATTCGTTTCATAAAATATATCTTTTTGATGCGCATCGGGGGTGGGCGTGTAGTTATCAATTCCGAGAATCCTTAGAAATTTCGTTCCCCAGGCAATCCAATCAGAGCTGATCGGACTTCAAATCTCTCTCCAGCAGCTGATAATTGCATTTTATCCTCCATATTTAAAATTGCAACACATTATGGCCGCTTGCTGGTTCCACGATTTAATATGTTTCAGTTACGTGACCTTCAACCAATGGCATTCGAGTTCTGTTTAACCGCTTCATGAAAAAGAATATTCTGAATACCAGTTCGAGTTTTGGTAGCTTTTATTTACCTGGATAAATAAACACAAGATCTAGTAGATTATTTACTTTTTCCTGTTGAGGTGGGTCTCTTTTAACGGTATTTGTCGGCCGTCCCACCAACCGGACGAGTACGACACAAGAACTTTTTAAGGTGGTTCCGGGCACAAGGCCGTAGCCCAGACGGGCCCGGCATTCCCCCAAATATCTCAGGCCCCGTCAGCATTCCCCTAAAAAGGGGATGCTTCAGGCGCCAAGTGATAAACCTAACCCCTCTGAGGGTTAAAGCTTGGGGTGACGGCCCCCTGAGACTCGAGGTATGTCCAGAAGACGGGACACACCCGACCAGATCTCTGCCGTTGACACCACAGCCGGCCAAAGTGTGACCCATCAACTAGATCCAGTTGTACTCAACCTATTGAGGTGGGTCTCTTTTAACAACTCAACATATTTTACTAGTTAAAACTTGTCCGCTCAGATATCTTATTAAATATTTAAAAAACTATGAAGAGCAATGTTTTAATTATCAAGCGAAAAAAAGTATCTTCTCAATCCGTTTTAACCACAGAGCATTTTAATTATATATATATATATATATATATATATATGATAAAAATAAGTGGAAAAGTAGATAAACCAACACTGACAATGGACTCAATATTTCGTTCTTTATTGGAAACAGAACTTCATCAGCTGAAATATTGAATCCGTTGACAGTGTTGGTTTATTCACTTTTTCCACTTATTTTAATCATTTTCCTCGGTTACCAAAATTTATCATTTCTCCACACATATATATATATATATATATATGCATTCACTCCAAATGAGTCTTGCATAAAACTTAATAGCACTAACTTGAAATTGGGTGTGCAGACTTGGGGAGACACATAAACATCTAAATAAACAAATAAAGAAACACCCTTCTTATGTTTAACATATATCTTCCAAATGAAAAAAGATCATTGTCTGGTGTCCTCAAAACAGATTTGAAACAAAAACTCAATAGAAGACGCGTGAATACCACAAATGATTTGCATTCACCAATGCTATATCAACAGCGTATTTTGTTGCTTTTCTTAGAAAATATCAACTTCTTTTTCCACAAAAATTGTCGCCTGATAAGGACCTATATATATATACTTATATATATATATATATATATATGTGTGTGTGTGTGTGTGTGCGTGTGTGTGTGTGTGTGTGTGGAGCTCTTGTCTAATGACAAAGCCATGGTGAAGGGAACCCTTCTAGGAGAAGTTAACTCCAAAATCAAAATCGAAGAAGAAAACTACAACATTAAACCTCTGCTGACTTGTAAGTATTCTTTGATAGGAAAAGTCAAAGAGAAGGTACTCTAAAATAAAACATGTCGTTTGCATAGCCACAAGTTACGTATCTTCATATAGTTGTCACTAGGCTGCAGCTAAATAGATAGATAGATAGATCTAATAAAAAGAGAGCGGTATAAGTGTCGAACAAGCATACATTACTATAATCCAACGACGTCGAGATATCTTGCGTTCTTATCTTATGATACATCTTGTATACTTTTCGCAAGTTGAATTTATTATTAACCCGGATGTTTGAGAAGTAACTTTGATGGTAAGGACGGCTATTATTTGTCAAGATGTGGCAGTCATCATATCTTTTAGCTATATAAGGATATGATCCTCTTTTCCAACATTGATTTTATACGAAACTACATGCACACGATTTCCAACAATTTCTCTACAATTTTTTTAACGACTCTATCACATTTTAGCAATTCAAAAATCTATTCTTTCAATTTGTGACTCCCACCCCGATGATGGCCTATGAAGGTCCCGAAAGCAAATTGGAAGAAAAATTTGTTGAATTTATCAACCAATCCAAACCCAAAATTAGAACGATTGTCAGGAAGTTGCAAAGGATCTTGATAAAATTGTGTAGACAACATGTGTCTATATCATTTAACCTAACTTGTTTGATTGAGGGGATGTGGCCTAATTATATATATATATATATATATATATATATATATATTACGTTCACTTTCGTACAAATATCATTGGGAAAGTTATCCTCCGATCTATGTGTTGAATAGTACCGCTACTGTTCTTCTAGAAGGATAGATTTAGCATTAAATAACTCAAGAAGGTTGATATGCCATTAAGCAACAAAATAAACAAACAAATCAGATTTTGGCAAAAATATATATGGTATATATATATATATATATATATATATATATATATATAACATGAATATTTATATGTGTGTGTGTGTGTGAATGAGTGTGTGTGTGTGTGTGTGTGTGACTTTTATGATCCATGGAACAAAGGATTAGACTCACGGTGCAGGCATGAGCTACAGATTGTCTGACCAAGACTCGTCAGATGCTGAACTGAGAATTTTTTCATCCACCTACATAGCTTGCTTTACCAAGGCTAGAGAGCCCAGTCTGCTCTGCTATTTTGCCGTTCTTAGTGTGACGCCAAACTACATCTGGTGATGAGGCACCAGTTCTGGAGCTCGGGTAATTGTGAATTTACCATTTTCTTGCCATAACTATCTGATTCCCTCTGAACTAGAGTGTAGTACCTGTTAGGATCACACCAATCGGTCAGATAGATCTTTGTGAGATAACACCCTAAATGATTTTCATCTACTTTAATTCATTGGCTCTTAAAATATTGATTTTGCAAAAAAGAGCAAAAGACAGATAATGAGCAATTGATCCGTGAAAAAAAAAAAAAAAAAAAGACTGAAGAGAAAAAATACATGCCAATTCATAAAGTATATAAACAAAAAAAAAAGAAAAAAAAAAGAAAAAGAAAAGAAGAACCAGAGAATATTAAAAATATTGTGAAAAAAATGAAGAACAATACGATCATATTTTTTAAGAACAATACGATCATATTTTTTACTGACTTAGTTTTAGGACTGTTGCATGATTTATTGTCTTGTTTTTTTTATATTTGGATTGTTATTATTGTTGTTACTGTAATTTTATTGGTCAAGTCGACACGAGGAAGAGTGTTACATTAGTTTAAAAAATATTTTGTTAGCTTCGATAACAAAATGATTTTATATTGTGGGGAGGAAAGGTGTGACATATAATTAAGGATTGATTTTTTATTTTAATCATTTTTCATTAATCATATTTTATCATTCAGTTTGGTTGGGCTTTGAACTATTCAGGTTAAGAGTTTAGGTGTATAGTCAATTGGTGCAGTTTACGCTCGTGCGCAAAGGATAAGACAATCACCATTGTCATTATAAACTCCAGACAGGAAATGGGTCTGGAGTGTGGAAGATTTTTAAAAAGATTTAGTTGAGTTCCGACCATGATGTTGAGAAGTTGAAGTCCGACCATGGAGTTGAAAGTTGAAGTCCGACCATGGTGTTGAAAGTTGAAGTCCGACCATGATATTGAGAAGTTGAAGTCCGACCATGGAGTTGAAGGTTGATATTGGACCATGGAGGCTGACAGTTGAGTTCTCTGCCTTTGCGGTGGCGGTTAAGTTTTTTGGGTCCCGACCAGCGAAGATAAATTGAGATCTAAAACACCACGAGATGTGCCGAACGCTAGGGGTGGTATTAACATAGTATAATTACGAAAGACTTTTAAGAATTGTCTCTCTCCCCGCGTCGAAGAACCGAAGTCAGAAGTTAATAAACCGTTCGTACCTGAACGGAGTCCCGCTTGTATTTGTATTACGGCTATATAACAAAAGTAAGAAGTTATTTACCTCTTTAAAATGATTGTGAAGAAACATTTTTGTACCCTCATTGGTCTAGTAGGTGGAGAGTTCGCCAATGGTCCGGGTCATACCGAAGACTTTAGAAATGGTAATTGATTCCGCCTTGCTTAACACTCAGCAATCCAGGGGAAGGAAAAGCGCCCTCTCCTCCACCTCGGTGTAGCAGCTATTGAAAAAGGAGCCTTCTGGTCGCCCTCGACTACGGTCGCCAACTTTACTTTTTATAGTTGGACATCATAACAGTTAAGCTGACATCAGAATTATATAACCCAATAAGGGTTGACATGCCGTAAAGCTAACCAACTAATAAAACATAAAATATTCATAAATTAGGTTTGCGTTGGTTGGTTTTTATGGCATATCAGCCCTAGTGGGTTATATACTGCCAAGTCCTCTTTATACATATATTTTAAATATATACGATTTGGTTTAGCTGTTTTATTTAATTTATTCATCTGTTTATTTATTTGGTATATCAACTAATAAAACATAAATATTGGTTGGTTTTTATGGCATATCAACCCTTGTAGGTTATTTAATGCCAAATCATCTTTATACATATATATTAAATATATATGATTTGTTTGGGTTGGATTTTATGGCATATCAACCATTGTAGGTTATTTAATGCCAAATCATCTTTATACATATATACTAGATATATATGATTTCTGCACATTTTGTTGATAACATTTTAAACGAGCCGGAGCTAATTTTCTAACCCACAGTTAAATGGTTTCAAGTATTTATAACTAAAACAAATAATTTTATTTACTATTAATTGTTTGTTGGCAATAGTTAAATGGTTTCAAGTATTGCTATGTATCAGTAACAGTCTAACATCCGTCATTTATTTACACACATTTAAATAGATATACATATATGATTAGTAAGTGATTAGTTTATAGGTAATTTAATTTTTAAATGAGTTAGAACTAATGTGTTTGCACACTATTATTACTACTGTTTCTATACAGTTAAATGGTTTATTGTTATCTAATAATTCTATTCAATATTAATCAATTGTTTGCAGATCGTGAAGTGGTTACAAATATTGTTATTTAATTTTAATAATTCTATTCAACATTAATCATTCGTTAAATGGTTTCAAGTATTGTTATCTAACACTAATAATTCTATTCAATATTAATCAATTCTTTGCAGATTGTGAAGCGGTTACAAATAGAGCTATTTAATTCTAATAATTCTATTCAACATTACTCATTCGTTAAATTGTTTCAAGTATTGTTATCTAACTCTAATAATTCTATTCAATATTAATCAATTGTCTGCAGATCGTGAAGCGGTTGCAAATATAGCTATTTAATTCTAAAAATTCTATTCAACATTACTCATTCGTTAAATTGTTTCAAGTATTATTTTCTAACACTAATAATTCTATTCAATATTAATCAATTCTTTGCAGATTGTGAAGTGGTTTCAAATATTGCTATTTAATTCTAAAAATTCTATTCAACAGTACTCATTCCTTTGCACACAGTTAAATGGTTCCTAGTATTGCTATGTATCACTTACAATTCAATTGGAAAGTCATTGGTTTATACACAATCACATGATTCTATTTTTAACAATTCAATTTAGCATGTCATTTGTTTGCACATAGTGTAAATTTCAAACAGTTTTATTTGACCCATTGATTGCATCCGATCACGTGCTACAACTTCGGGTCGGAGTAGACCTGGGAGCGATGGCAATGAAGGGGTACTCTGCATTTCAAAGGTCTCCAGGATTACTAGAACATCACCATTAGATTGCTTATTGACATATCCAGGATACTCATCGGGGGAGTTTTACCCCTCTGCAAAGATGCAGTCGGTAATTCAACACCCCCAACCGACCAGGCTATTCATAAATTATTTGTATTAGATCCAAAAACTTGAAAACATACAACTGTATTAAAATTAACTATATTACGAATAGTTATTTGTAGGTAGATTCTTGTGTAAATACTATTATCGTTAACATATAGTTATTTTAAGTTTAATTATGCCTGTAAAAAGACTGACTTCGGTATCAATTAGTCCAATAAGGGTTGACATGCCGTAAACACCACCAAACCAAACTATTTTACCAATTTCTTGAAGTGGGGAATAGATGGATTCATGCCTTTCCTAAGAACATCTGCACCAAATGAGACGTAAACAGTTTGCGTCGATAATCGCGCCTTCATCACAGGAGCATGTATTTAGTAGTGTGTAAAGTCCTGATAAAACTTCCTGTTTTTTTCCAACTATAACCATTGCACCACCTACCCCTCTAAGGAGAGAAAGAAAGAGGGAGAGAGAGAGAGAGACACAGAGAGAGACAGAGAGAGAGAGACAGACAGACAGAGAATGAGGGGGGATGGAGACAGAGAGGGCAAGCACAGGCTTAACTGTTGATAAGCACAAAAAAAAAGCTTATCGTTCTCCAGACGTATTTTCATTTAACAAAGCGTTGTTGTCATATGCTGTGAAATCTAACGAAATGATTACTACTTAATGTTGAAAGGTCACTGCCACTTTGAAATTACTCAATGGAAAACTTTTTTTTTTCTTTTTTGTTATACATACTTGCTCACAGGAATAAAGTTAACAAGCAAAATAATGTGCTATGCATGTCACGTTAGAGAGAGAGAGAGAGAGACAGACAGACAGACAGACAGAGACAGAGACAGACAAACAGAGAGAGAGAGAGAGAGAGAGAGAGAGATAGAAAAAGTGACAAAACGACAGACGAAGAGAGAGACAAAGACAGAAAAAGAGACAGACGGACGGAGAGAAAGAAACAGAGACAGACACAGAGAGACAGAGACAGACAGACGGAAAGAAAGAAAGAAAGAAAGAAAGAAAGAAAGAGAAACAGACTGATGGAGAGAGAGAGAGAGAGAGAGAGAGACAGACAGACAGACAGACAGACATACAGAGGGAATAGGTATGAACGGAATGGCTAATCTGTCAAGCCGTAAACAGAGAATAGAACAATGTAGCCGTCAATTGAGAAGTATCAAGAGACATTTTGCTTTTTGGCCAAAAAAATAAAGACCAACACGAAATCTTTCAGATGCTTCAACAATCTGAACAGAATTAATTTTATGCAAATGAAACGAATCTAAATTTTTTTAAATTCATGCAAGTAGAAGGTGCATACGATAATTTTCCTGACTTTTTTCGTACAGGCATTTAAAATTGTCGTAGACTCTTGGAAATTCAGTCTGTTATTGCTATATATCTTATGAGATGACTGTTCAATTTTTATGACTTCACGTTCAAATGAACAGCTACAAAAGGAATTCGAATAAACCCTACTAAAACCTGATTATCACAGCTGGTGAATTTCAAAAATACAATCTGAACGTGAGGATACTTTAGAAGAACGATATGCAATAAAATTCTGTTTTAAACTTAGAAAAAATGCCATAGAAACGTATGGAATGCTTCAGACTGCTTTTCGACCATCTTGCATGAATCGAGTATCAATTTTTGAGTCGCATAAGAGATTCAAGGAAGGCAGGGAGTCTGTGAGGGATGATGAGAGGTGTGGGTGGAGTAAGAAAGTCAATAGACCAGAGTCGATTGGCCAAAGGGTTAGGGTTAGGGTTACTATGTTGAGGTTTTAAGGGAGTTCAGCAAGAGATTCCTTGGGAAGAGGCCAGCACTCTTCAACTCGGGTCAGTGGCATTTCCAGCAGGACAATGCACCAGTCCACAACTCCATCCTTGTCACAGACTATTTGACCAAGAAGGGCATCAAGACAGTTCCTCATACTCCTTATAGTCTAGACCTTGCTCCTTGTGACTTTTGGTTATTCCCTAAGCTCAGAGGCTGTCGTTATGAGACAATTGAGGAAAATGAAAAAGGCTGTGACGAAGGTCATTGACACGCTCACACAAGAGGACCTCGATGGGGCCTTGAAGAAGTTGTTGGAACGGTAGAACAAGTGCATTGCAGCCGGAGGAGATTACTTCGAAGAAGACTAGAGTTTCATGTGTGTACTATCAATACGAAAAAAGTCTGGAAACCTATCGTATGCACCTCGTAGTATCTATTTATTTATCTATCTATCTCTTTCTTTCTTTCTTTTGTTCTTCACATCTGTCTATGTATCTATCTGAATATATTGGTAACTAGCTAGCTAATTATCTGATTAACGGACTAACTAATTGATTAACTAGAGCCTTTTACATCTCCACTTAAAGTATAAGCTGTCGACAAGACATCAAAGTTGAGTTGATTTCTAATCTCCTGTAGTCTTAACTGTACCGAAAAGGAATTTTTCACATGATGACCCGACTAACTCCTCACCTAGCTTATTTCATTTCTCCATTCTAGATACCGACACCTTCCTACACATTTCCCATGGTCTTTGAGAGTGTAAAGGGAGTGGTGTGATAAGAAAAAGTAAATAGGTGTAATGGTTAGCTAGACTAGTAAAACCTTCTCGGGTGAGTTCGATTCTCATTGGATGCAATTGGATACGGTCTTGTGACATATTTAAGCAAAAAGCTTAATAAATTACTACATTTTCAGCGGTGGTGTAATGGTTAGCAAGCTATACTAGCAAATTTCTACAAGTGAGTTCGATTCTCATTGGGTGCCCTATTCATACGATCTTGTGTCATATCTAAGCAAAACGCTTAGTAAATTACTACATTTTCAGCGGTGGTGTAATGGTTAGCAAGCTATACTAGCAAATTTCTACAAGTGAGTTCGATTCTCATTGGGTGCCCTATTCATACGATCTTGTGTCATATCTAAGCAAAAAGCTTAGTAAATTACTACATTTTCAGCGGTGGTGTAATGGTTAGCAAGCTATACTAGCAAATTTCTACAAGTGAGTTCGATTCTCATTGGGTGCCCTATTCATACGATCTTGTGCCATATCTAAGTAAAAAGCTTAATAAATAGATAAGCAAGGCAATTCTTGACATCGTAACACTGATTGCTGGCATCGCAGCTATTTTGGAGTAGTTGCATGCGTATGTACACAGGGCTCTTCTTTAAAACTGGCCACTTGTCACATAATACTCTTGAAAGGATGTAGATAAATACTAAGCTTAGCGCAACGCCTGAATTATGCGGCACCCAGTGAGGATCTAACTCGCCTAGCTCGCTAATCGTTACCTAAAGTGAAGCGCATTCAGTCTTTGTTATTGTTGATTTTGATGCTACAGCTTTGTGTTTCTATTGTACAGTAGGTAGTTATCGGATAATGGTTTGTCTAAGTGGTCATTCGTCATCAAACGTGGCATGACAGAGACATGACGTTATAAAAACCTATTTTACATATATCAGTTTAGGGCTGCCCGAGCCTAAAGATTTATAGACTAAAATTCAAGGGGAAAATTACCCTGATGGTGTGGCTTAGAATATACTGACTATTTCCCCCACAGGGTGGTAAGCATCTATCTATCAATCTATTTCTTTCTTTCTTTCTTTCTTTCTTTCTATCTATCTCTTTCTTTCTTTCTTTCTTTCTTTCTTTCTTTCTTTCTTTCTTTCTCAGTCTATCTATCTATCTCAAACCGTTCACTTTATCTAGCTTACTAGCTTGATAGGTAACTAGAGAGATAATTATCAAATTAACAGACTAACTGATTTATTAACCGAAGCATTCGCCCAATTTAATTGATATAGAGGAATGGTGTCAATGAACGATGTCTTCTTCTGACCGGCCGTGTTATTTTTCCCATCTATAATGACATTTATGCGTCAGATTTTATTTTTCGACGTCATCTATGCGTTTACAGTGTCCTGGTTTGGTTTGGTTTGGTTTGGTTTGATTTGGTTTGGTTGTTTTGTTTTACGGCGTATCAACTCTTTTCGGGGCATTTAACGTCGAATTAAATTTCTCAACAATTCAGTATAAGTATAGTTTTTGTTTACAAACAGTTGAATTGCAAAACAATTCTATTTCAAACAATTCAGTTTAGCATGAGTACACACTTTAGTTCTATTTGACCCATAGATAGGATTTGATCAGGTGCTACCGCTTCTGGCCACAGTGGACATGGGAATGATGGCAATGAAGGGTTACTCCGCATTTCCCCTGATTCCAGCACCACTGAAACCTCACTATCAGATTGTTTAGAGTCATATATCCAGGACACTCGTTGCAGGGGGGGGGTCTTACCCCTCAGCAGAAGGCAATAGATGTATTCTACAGCCCCAGCCGACTTGGCAAAGTTTGGTTTGGTTTGCTTTATTTTCTTTTGTTAATGACTTATCAACCTTCGTGGGTTATCTAATGCCAAAGCTATCTTTGTAGAACAGTATTTGTGCTATTTAACCCATAACAAGGGGAATCGGGTGGCCATGCCTTTCTGAAAGGTATTACTCCAAAAGAGAACGTAATAATGTTCCTGGGGATCGAACTCGGTCAATACGAATGTCCAGTTAAATACTTTCAAGTATTGCTATTTAATACTAATAATAATATTTAATACAATTTCTTGCTGGAGTATTGTAAGTCACGAATGCCGGCTCACGGACTGCTCAGAAAACAGAATTTCGTTCTTAAACATAAAAGGTCACCACCCACGGTCAATCAGGTGGGCTCTGCTGAGGTGCGATCGGCGTGTTCGACAGCACCTGCGTAAAGGGTGTAACTTAGAGAAAGTTTGATCTCTACTGGAATTGGACGTTATCCTATTTACCAACCCCTCCGCTCGGGCAGGATATGACACAAGGTCAATTTTTAAGCGGAGTTTAACAGGTTTGAATTCAGAGTTTTCCTTCTCCTAGACTAGTTGCCTCACCAAGGCTGAAGAACCTAGTCTGTCCTATTTACCCATAGCTGGAGGGAGAATAATTGGATTCATACCTTTCCCAAGGGTATTAGTGCTATGTGAAATGCAATCAGTCTCGTCCAGGTTTTGAACTCGAGTCGCCGTGTCCAATTCCTGCGACGATAACAATTACACCACGGGCACCTCCAATTGGAATTGGACGTTATGATTTGACAAAGTCTCTGCATGATTTCTTAGGACCCCTCCAAGTTTGGGGACCTCGGGATTATGTGAGCACATTTCTTCAAAAAGAGTGTAAACTGCCACAGACTAAACTTGAACTCTATTCAGAGAACATCTGTAATTGTCAAAAAGTTTTAAGCTTTCGTCCTATCCATTCCAAAGGTTTTCCTAATTAGAATATCTAACGATTGTGATTATACAACAAAGAATAAATGACTGGTCTTAATCGGTCATGCAAAGAAGGATCAGCATTCTCAGAATGAAAATTATATATATATATATATATATATATATATATATATATATATACACACACATACACATACACACACACACACACACACACACATATATATATTTTAAAGGAATTCTTTTATATGGTATATATATATATTATATGGTATATATACATATATATCTCTATATGGTATATATATATTTTTTTTAAAGTTTGTATATGGCATATATATCTTATATGATATATATATATATATATATATATATATATATATATATATATATATATATATATATGGTATATATATATATTTTAAATGTGTTCTTTCATTCATATATATATATATATATATATATATATATATATATATATATATATATTAGAAAACCTTTAAAAATCACTCATGTTTGTGATAATATTTATTTAAGCAAAACCTTTATTTTTTAGAATATTAGATCTGCATCTTCATACAAAGAAATAATGAGAAATTTCTCATCATTTCTTTGTCCAAAGATGCAGATCTAATATCATAAATAATAAAAGGTCTGCTGGAATAAATATAATCACAAACAAATATGAGTTATTTTTCAAGGTTTTTCTTTTATATGGAATTATTTGCTCTGTATTTTAATTTATTATTATTTTACATTGAGTTCTCTGTTGGATTTTGAATTGCATGGATATTGAAGAAATAAAATCCTAAAATAGAGTCATTCCCACCATTGGCTGACTTAGCTTTGGATTATATATATATATATATATATATATATATATATATATATATATATATATATATATATATATATATTAAATTTCATATTGTGAATAATCGTGATTTTTTAATCCCCTTCGCAAGCAATTGTAATTATATATTCTAAGATATTTTCTATTTTTTTTTCTTTCCTGCCTTTCTCCCTTCCTCTTCTCTCTCTCTCTTTGTCTATCTTTCTCTCCAACTCTCTCTCTCTCTTTATATATATATATATATATATATATATATACGTATATCCTCATCATTACTATAGTTATTAAATTAATGTGTGTATGCATACATGCACGTATGTACGTAGGTATATGCAAACGGTTATGATTTATTGATTATAAACGACTTTCTGCCTCTTTCTTTCTTTCTTTCTTTTCTTTCTTTCTTTCTCGTCCACCTTTACTTCTTGCTCGCTTTCTCTTTCTTTCTCTGTCTCTCAAAATATATAAATATTTGATAATTATCATCGTTCTTATTATTCGTTGCAAGTTTTTCACACCAGACTTGGCTGATGGCCTTTTACTGGAGTCTGAGTGACAGCAAGTTTTTTCAATAATAATAATAATAATATATAGTTAGGACATAGGAATGGAATTTGGCATAGAAAAATGTTTCATGCTCGTCATTAAAAATGGCAAACGACATATGACTGACGGAATGGAACTACAAAACCAGGACAAGATTAGAATGCTCGGAAAAAATGAAACATACAAATACTTGGGTATCTTAGAGGCTGACACAATCAAACATGTGGAAATGAAAGACAAAATTTAAAAAGTATATCTCAGGAGAACTAGAAAACTACTCGAGACAAAACTCTCCTGCAGAAACCTTATCAAAGGAATAAATACTTGGGCTGTGCCCCTCGTTAGATATTCGGCACCCTTTCTCAAATGGACCAAAGATGAACTTAAATAAATGGATCAAAGAATAAGAAAGCTAATGACCATGCATAATGCATTACATCCCAGAGACGATGTTGACAGACTATATGTATCTAAGGAAGAGAGAGGAAGAGGACTTGCCAGCATCGAAGACAGCGTTCACGCATCGATACAACGGCCCGAAGACTACATAGAAAAACACGAACGAGGACTGATTACAGTCATCAGAAACGATACGGAAAGCACGATAGACGATAGAATGACAATAACTAGGAAACGAAAATTGAGAAAAAACTCTATAGCCGCTTTAAACGACTAATAAACACCATCTCACACCAGAAAACCTGGACCTGGCTAAGAAAAGGAAACCTTAAGAGAGAAACAGAATCTCTCCTAAGAGCAGCACGGGACAACGCCATAAGAATCAAACATATCAAAGCAAGAATAGATAAGACGCAACAAAATAGCAAATGTAGGCTATGGGGTGACAGAGATGAAACCATCAATCACATAATAAGCGAATGCAGCAAACTAGCATAGAAGGAGTATAAGACAAGATACCTCTGGGTCGGCAAGGTGATCCAGAAGGGAAATGTGCAAGAAATTAAATTTGACCTCACTAACAAATGGTATATGCACAACCCAGCACCCGTCCTAGAAAATGACACACAAGCTCCTATGGGACTTTGACATACACACGGATCACCTAATCTCGGCCAGAAGATCAGACCTTATAATTATCAACAAAAAACAGAATTTGCAAAATTGTGGACTTTGCTATTCCAGCTAACCACAGAATAAAACTGAAAGAATGTGAAAAGAAGGATAAGTACCTCGACCTTTCTAGAGAATTGAAAAAGCTGTGGAACATTAAAGCGACGATTGTACCAATTGTGATTGGTGCTTTTAGCACAATTGCTAAATGATTATTAAAAGGACTGGAGGACTTGGAAGTTGGCGGGCGAGTGGAGCCCATCCAAACTACTACATATTTGAGAATGACCAGAATACTGAGAAGAGTCCTGGAGACTTGAGGAGACTTGCTCTCTCTCAAACTCCAGTGAAAGACCATCAGCTAACGCTGATGTGATATACTACTACTACTAATAATGATAATAATAATAGATGTGTATCTATGCGTAAACGCTTATAATTATACATCATTATCGACTTTTTGCTTCTTTCTTTCTTTCTTTCTCTCTTCGTCCCTCCGTTTCTTCTCCTCTCTTTTCTCTCACTTTCTTTCTTCCTTCCTTTTTCTCTGCATATATATATATGTATATATATAATCATGTTTGATGAAATAATAAAGACTCATTTTGTCTATATAATCTTATAAAGTTTCAAGCTTCCTGATAACTGTATTGGTTTCAGGCTGGAATTGGTAGATGAATTTACCAAAATTGTCCCGAGTGCTTCATCCACCAATTCCAACCTGAAACCAAAACACTTACCAGAAAACTTGAAAGGAGCTTAATAATGTTAGATTGACAAAATGTGTCTTTATTTTTTAATCAAACATACTTAAATGAAAGACTGCTGACCAACTACACACACACATACGCTCATGCGCACACACATACACACACACACACACACATATATATAATTACTATTATCATCATTATTGAAAATAATAATGATGATATGTGTTAGCGATGATACATTATAATTATCATTATTATCCTTATTCCCCCCTCTCTCTGTCTCTCTCCCTGTCTCTCTCCCTCTTTCTCTCTGTCTCTCCCTCTCTCTTTCTTTCTTTCTCTCTCTCTCTCTCTCTCTCTCTGAATATACCTATATAATAAGCCTAGCATTTTTCTGGCATAGTAGTACGCTGGCAGGTCGTCCTGTGAAGAATGCTATCACTCCCCTTGAATTAGTTCGTCATCCACTGCTCTATGGCATAAGCCTATGTTCAATGCGATTATACATATATCAAGTTTAACTTAACTTAATAGACTGTCACTATTATGACATAGTAGTGCATCCATACAGCAGTATCGATACGACCACTGCCTGGAAGAAACTGCGTTTCATTTTATCGGTCAGGTCTGATTTCCATATGATCGATAGCCTATCGATAGCTGTCCATGCCTTCGTTAGCCACGTGTCGATATTTTTTTCGGTTGATGAGACATTGCTTCCTAGGTAGGTGAATTTGTCTACTAGTTTCAGAGAGGCTCCGTCTAGTGTGGAAATGTCGCATGCACCACTAGGACGCTAACTAAACGGCTGGAGAAGAAGCTAGACGGCAATTACACAAGAATGTTGCGAGCAATATTGAACAAGTCCTGGTGGCAACACCCCACAAGACACCAACTATACGGCTTCCCATCACGAAAACTATTCAAGTTAGACGAACCAGACATGCAGGACACTGCCGGAGAAGCAGGGACGAGCTCATAAGTGATGTACTCCTATGGACCCCCACATATAACTGAGCTAAAGCAGGACGACCAGCTCGAACATACACATAGCAGCTATGTGAGGATACGGGATGTAGCCCTGAAGACTTGCGGCGATGAACGATAGGGAGAAGTGGCGAGAGAGGGTCAGGGATATCCGTGCTTGCGGCACGAGTTGATGATGATGATGATATGATCGAACTCACAATCAATAATCTGTGAGAATACTTGGTTAAAAAGGAATAAAACTTTAGATTAACAATATTTCCTTTGCGAAAGCCATGAATACCCTTCTTTTCAAAATTAAGATTAGATTGTAGTGTAGATAAGCCTTGGTGGGCAACCAGTCTGAGAGATAGACATTTCTCTATTCAGAATTAATACCGGCGAATGACGATAGTTGGTTGGTAAATGGGTAGAGATGAAATAGTCAAAGAAGAAAAAAAGACCTGTGCAAACATGAAAGAAAATACTATGTCTTCCCCGACCAACTGAGTTGCCATGGTAATAGAAATCATTTTGTTATAGAATTTACCGAATTAATTACAATTTAATACAAAGCATATAACTTATATGATATCAATGAAAATATCAATATAAAAATCATTATATCAATGTCAATAGCTATGTAACTATTGTGATATCAGTGAAAATATCAATATAAAAATTATTATATCAATGTCAATAGCTATGTAACTATTTTGATATCAATGTAAATATCAATATAAAAATTATTATATCAATGTCAATAGCTATGTAACTAATGTGATATCAATGAAAATATCAATATAAAGATTATTATATCAATGTCAGTAGCTATGTAACTAATATGATATCAATGAAAATATCAATATAAAAATTATTATATCAATGTCAATAGCTATGTAACTATTGTGATATCAATGAAAATATCAATATAAAAATTATTATATCAATGTCAATAGCTATGTAACTATAATGATATCAATGTATATATAAATATAACTATTATGATATCAATCTCGAAAACCTCTCTAAAAAAGTTTAAACGAAAATGTGCCACACGTGTAAATTAAATACAGTATTTTATTAAAAAGCTTTTATGAATTAAGTCCATCTCTCTATCTCTCTATCTCAGACAACTCATTGTCTCACTTTGTCTCTCTCTCTCTCTCTTTTGCGTCTCTCCCTCTCTTAATATATTCATTATCTATCTATCTATCTATCTATCTATCTATCTATTTATCTAGATAGATAGATAGATAGATAGATAGATCGATAGATTTATAGATAGCTCAGCCAGCTCATTATCTATCTATGTATCTATGTTTATTTCTTTTTGAGAATTGAACTAGTGAGTCGAAAGGATCTGAAACAATCTTTATTAACGATTATTTCTCGATTAGCACTTTTTGATTTACATCATATAGTTTTATTTCTCGGTTACCATCGCTGTGTATCCATAGCGACAATGACGCACTGTTCTTAGACCTTTAAAAATAAACTACTGAGTTCATATAGAATTACTTGGTCACCTTTGAGTCTGGCAATCTTTAAAAACAATCAAAATACAAGTGTAAGAACGTTATATGTCAACCGACACACAGGAAAGGCATGACTGCTACTGACAGGTAATCAACCATATGGAAATCTAATCTCTCAGAATTCTTCCAAGCTGTGGCTTTGTCAGTATTGTTGTATGGCTGCACTGCCTGGACTTTAATGAGGCGATTAGAGAAAACGCTAGATGGGAACTATGCAAGAATGTAGCTTACTGTTTTGAGGAAATCTTGGAAGCAGCAGCTGTATAGCCACTTACATCCCATCTCACAAACCATCGAAGTAAAACGAACAAGATATGCTGGGTACTGTTGAAAAAGCAGGGACGAACTCGTAAGCAAAGATTTCCAGTCGGTTCCCACAAATGGACACACCAGACTTATATTCATCAGGTTTATGCGGACACTGGATACCGGCAAGAGGACCTGCCAGGAGCGATGACCGATAAGGATGGATGGCAAGTGAGAATCAAGGAAATTCAGACTAGCAACATGATCTAAGAATAATGAAGATGATGATGATATATATATATATATATATAATCTGGCGACCGTAGTCCAGAGTGAACCGAAGGCTCCCTTTTCAATACCTGCAACACCGACGTGTAGGGGTGGGCGCTACTCCATTCCCTGGATTGCTCCACATTACCCTTGATCCTTGCCTTATAGTGCTAGGTGTTAAGCAAGGTGGCATCAAGTACTATTTTTTGAGTTTTTGGTATGACTCGACCTGGGATTGAACCCCGGTCTCCCGGACCATTGGCGAACGCGGATAAAGAAGAAAATGAAGAAATAAAAATTCGAACAAGAAATCTTTTTTATTTCCTTAAATTGAGTGAAAAATTTGTTGAAAAATAAAGTACAAAATCTTTTCTCGTACGCAAAAATAAAATTAGTCTGGGCATAAATAACGCAAATATATATTGTTAGGTTTCGTGCAATGAAGTATAGCAGTAATCGTTAACTTAAAACAAAGGGACATATTTTTATGTGTAAAACTCTTTGTATCAGTTTATTCCTATGTGAGAGGGAAATATGTTTAAGGTTTAACGTAAATATGTGTGAATTGTTTCTGATATAATATCTATCCGATGATAGATGGATGTCTTTAACACGAATATAAATGAAAACAAGCATTCGTTTAATTTAAGAAAAAAATAAACTATTTAGTATGAAATGCATTCTACTTCAAAAGGGAAGTGTAATATAAAACAAGACTAAAATTTGGAGTGGGTTCAATCTCAGGTCGCGTCATACCAAAGACTTTAAAAATAGTACTTGATACCTCCTTGCTTAACACTCCGCAATATAAGGTACGTATCAAGGGTAAAGTGAAGCAATCCAGGGAAAGGAGTAGCGTCCTTCCCAACACCTCAGTGTAGTAGCTATTAAAAAGGGAGCCTTCTGGTTGCCCTCGACTACAGTCGCCAACTTTACTTTTACGTGCTTTTAGTTGAGTAAATATAGATAAGTTAGTCGTAGTCGTAGTCAAGGGAGACCAGAAGGCTTCCTTTTCAATAGTTATTACACTGAGGTGTAAGGAAGGCCGCTACTCCTTTCCATGGATTGCTCCACTTTACCCTTGATACGTACCTTATATTGCTGAGTGTTAAGCAAGGAGGTATCAAGTACCATTTTTAAAGTAGCACCTGATAGGCCCCTATCTATGAATCAAATAGAACTAAACTGTGTACTTATGCTAAACTGAATTACTTGAAATAGAACTGTTTTAACATTTAACTGTGTAAACAAAAACTATACTTATACTAAACTGAATTGTTTGAATTAGAACTACTTGACTAAACTGAATAGCTTTAAATAGAGATGTGTTTGGCAATTAAACTGTGTACTTACATTTGCTTATGTCAAACTGAATTGTTTGAAATGGAACTGTTTTGACACTGAAACTGTACTTACGCTGAACTGAATTGTTTGAAATAGAACTGATTATTTGTATAAAAATGGAATTGGCAATAAATAACCGACAAACGTTGATATGCCATAAACCCAACCAACCAACCAACATTGAAACCATGTAAAGGTATACAAACAAAGGATTATCATTAAGTAGGAATAGTTTCTTTAAACCATATAATAGTGTATAAATTATTAGTATTTAATAGGAATACTTGAAACCATATAACAGTGTGCAAATTATTTCTATTAAGAATTGTTACTTGAATCTATAATTGTTTATTCAGGATTATCATCAGTAGTTACTTGAAACCATATAATTGCTTGCAAATTGTTGGTGTTAGATAGGAATATTTGAAACAATATGAATGTGTGCATACAAATAATTTTTAAAAATGAATATCTATTTTAAATCGTATAATTGTGTATAAATTATTAGTATTAGATAGGACTACTTGCTACCATATATAATTGCGTGTAAATCATTAGTATCAGGAATGCTTTATACCAAATATAACTGCTTATATATTATCATTATTAGAAAGGAATACTTAATACCATATATAATTGTGAATAAATTATTTTTTAGGAAGGAATATTTGTCTCGTTATTTAAAAAAAATGCAATGGAACATTGAAAATATGATCATGTTTACAAGCAAACATTTACAAAATAATCTAATTTTGGCATTGAATAACCCATAGGAAGTTGAAATGCTGTTAAACAAATTGACAAAAGCCATATCAGTCCTTTTGGACGATTGAAACCCATCTTCCTCGACTCCTGTTGCAAAACCAGCATTACACTCACACACACACACACACACACACACACACGTATATATATATATATATATATATATGGAGAAATGGTAAATTTGGTAAATCCGACAAGATAAGAAAAAAGAAGTGGAAAAGTGGATAAACCGAAACACAGACAACGGATTAAAAAATGATATTTCGTCTTTATTTGAAAAAGGACTTCGTCAGAATGACGAGTTTTTCGAAAGTTCTGCATAGGAGGAAATAGATAATTAAAAGTAAAAAGAGGGAGGGGTCATAAGAAAGAGAGACAGAAAGGAAAGAACGGGAGAGACAGAGATATATAACAAAGTGGTGGCGGCAGGGGTTATTGGCTGTGGCTAAGTAGACAGGGGAGAGGCTACAGCCATCGTCAAGCGCATCAAAATTCATCAAAGATTTGACCAACAGAAATGGAATATTTAAATGAAAGAAATGAAAAGTCGTCCAGAAGTATGGAAGTGTGGTGGGAACTAAATGTCTTAGTTTTTCTAATAAAAATTTTTTCCGATCCATTTTCTATTTTCAATATTATTCTCCCGTAAAATAATGTCTACAAGGTAGGGTGAAATCTGGTAGAAACCAGAGCGTTGTTTAATGTGTTTGGACTGAGAGATGATTGCAGATTCTTACAGACGATGAGAGTATTTAAAATGTATTAAAGTGGCCTGGAAAAATTGAAAGTGTGTTTGAGATCTAACATGTGGTAGAAAAGGGCATTTCGGATGTCATTTAATTTAATTGATCATTAGTGTTCATAAATACTTTATTCTACATTTCGTTGGGTTTCGCCGGTACGTTAATCATTCAGTTTGCTATGACTAAATAGTGGTTAATATCGGAGATAAAGCATATATATCTAAATCAGGATAGCGTAGACTCACAGTCAATGACCTTTACTGACTGTCAGTTTCTCTCCTATGCAATCATCAGACCAATATATATATATATATATATATATATATATATATATATATATATATATATATATATATATATATGGTACAGCCAGCAAAGTATTGGTACAAAGATTGGAAGACGTGGAAATACCTGGACGAGTGGAGACTGTTCAAACTACAGCATTATTGAGATCGGCTAGAATAGAGAGAAGAGTCCTGGAGACTTGAGGAGATTTGCTGTCATTCAAACCCCAGTGAAAGACTATCAGCTAACGCTAATGTGAAAACTCTCAAGGAGTAAAATAATGAAAGAAAAAAGAAGAAAAAACTTGTCTTTTACATTTTGCTGTTTCGGTGGACCATAGAATAAAAGTTAAAAAAAGCGAAAATATGAACAAGTACTTAGACCTTGCAAGAGAATTAAAGGAAAAAAAAAAAAAGAACGAAAATGCGAACATGAAGTATTAGTGATACCAATTGTAATTGGTGCACTTAGAACGATCCCCCAAATCTGGAAAAAAGACTCGAAGAATTGGAAATTGGAGGAAGAATCTAGAACATTCAGACCACAGCTTTGTTAAGATCGGCAGGAATACTGAGAATAGTCTTGGAGACCTGGAGAGACTTGCTGTCACTTAGACTCCATTGAAAGACTTGCAAGGATCAGAACAATAATAGAAACAGCCACAATAATAATAATAATAATAATAATAATAATAATAATAATAATAATAATAATAATAATAAGAAGAAGAAGAAGAAGAAGAAGAAGGAGAAAACTTACTGTGTAGTTGACTTTACCGTCTCAGTGGACCATAGAGTGAAAAGAAAGCGAAAAGGGAGTCAAACACTTGGAACGGTTCCCAAATGCTTGGAAAGTGGACTGGAAAAGTTGGAAAACGGAAGATGAATCAAGACCATCCAGATGAAGCATTTTTTTGATCGGCCAGAATACTGAGAAAAGCCCTGGAGACCTGAAGAGACTGGTTATCATTCAGAATTCAGTGAAAGACCATCAGTTAAAGTGGAAACCTCACAACAAGTATTATAAGAAATCCCGGAAACCTTTGTAGAAACCTAAAATCTAATGCTTTCAGTTTCTTCGTTTAATGGCAAATCAACCTTCGTGGGTTATCTAATACCAAATCCATCATGGTAGTAGAACTGTAGAGGTGCAATTCAACCAAGGTAATATTTGTCGAAAGGACTGTTGAATGTTTTTGATATAAAGATTTTTTAAAAAACTATTCAGTTTTTACCTGTGCTGCAACAAACTGGACACTGTAAATCCTATTGAGTCGTTTAATAGCTGTAACTCTTCTTTATATCCCTACTTGTTATGAGAAGACAGGTTAAGTCTACAGAAACAGTCGGCAATCCACTTATACCGATTTAAATACATCCAGTTCAAGCCAAAACTTCGGCTCAAGTACGACAACAATGTTTAATTTGGCTTCTTTTGAAATATAATACGCTGAACTTTGGCGTGAAATTATGTCCATACTAAGAGCCAAGTTTTACCCTGTCGGATCAACTTAATAAGAAGTGAAAGTGATGTTGTCTGCTCATCAATTATGAATGTACAACTTCTTCGTATTGACTTTGATGTTTTGAAGAGACTTCTTATTTATCCTTTCATCAAAACTACAAACGTATCCGTCGATATGCCCTCGGACCTTTTTTAGGTGTCCGTTGTCATAGTTGTTAATCTTCAGACTCCTTAAGCAAACTGGATGATACAGCCACCGAAATATAATGAAGTAACAAACAAAATGATGATAACAGTCCGAAAAAGAAATTTTAATGGCATAGCAACTTTCATGGGTTATTTAATGCCAAAGCCATATTTTTTTAAGCATTGTAGCGGCACTTTTAACCCTATGCGAGAGTGTATAAATAATGTAAATATTTATATTCACATTTAATTCGCTGTCCCCTCAGACCTTCTTTAGGGAACTTTTGTTATCGTTTATGAACTTTAGGGACATTTGAAGAAATTCTCATGGTACTCAGCCGAAATATGGTGCAAATAACAAATTATGTAAGGATAACCGTCAGAGATGTATAAATTATGTAAATAATAACAAAACCGTATCTCATAAATTTAGACATATTTAGTCATCTTTTACGTTCAAATTACAGAAGCTGAGCAATGATCAGTCGATTCTCTTGTCAAATGGTTGGTTCGTTTTAATGCATATCAATTTCTGCAGTGTCATTTTATTCTAAAGGCAGCTTAACAATCATTATTTCGAACTACTACGCAACCGGCTCATTGGTAGAGTGTTCGCCAATAGTTCGGGAGACCTGGGTTCAATCCTAGGTCGCGGATTACCAAAGATTTTTAAAATGGTACTTGATACCTCCTTGCTTAACACATAGCAATATAAGGTACGTATCAAGGGTAAAGTGGAGCGCCCCCCTACGCCTCGGTGTTGTAGCTATTGAAAAGGGAGCCTTCTGGTCAACCTAGACTACGGTCGCCAACTTAACTTTTTTTACTTACTACGCAACAAAAATGTCTTCACAATCATTTTAGCCGAGTAAACATAGTATACTAAGTTGAAATGTCAATGTTTTAAGAGCCAGTGGATTAATGCCGTTCAAAATCGTTTTAAGTGTGATCTCAACTAGATATATTTGATCCATCGACGAGACTCTTATAGGAGCTATTAATAAAGATCAGTTTTGACCAGAGAGTAATGGCACAAAAAGGTGAGTCTCCTAACTCCCCCAAAACTGGAGATTTGCCAACGGATGCAGTTTAGTGTCATACCTTATCATCCGGCATGCAGTAGGTGCATTCTTCAATCCGCTGACATTGCGTTAGCCTTTTTTAAAAACCATTATCAAGATATTTACTAAGTTTAACCCATTATGACCCGACGTCCTCGTCTGAGAATAGGTTTGGGTTTCTTTGTTTAATGGCATACCAACCTAATGCCAAAGTCATTCTCTTAGAAGAACAGTAATGGTACTATTTAACCCATAGCTGGGAGGATAAGGGGGTTCATACCTTTCCTAAGGGTATTTGCCCGAAAGTGAACGTAATAGCGCGACTGGAGTACGAACTCGCTTACTACGATTTCGCAGTCCATCGCTTTAACCATTACACCACGAGGACACCCCTCGTCTGAGAATAGTTAAAATAAGTATGAAAATCTCATCGATTACTTACATTTTGGTTAATTTAATAATCTATTATTACTTTGTAACAATAAAATTCATATTCATATTTACTATAATAAAAGTTAAAACGATGTTTTAGTGTATTTGATATTAATCCAACCTCCCACAGGGCCAGATTTGACACAAGTTCATTTTATTGTGTGTTTACAATTTACTATTTTATATGTTTCTTTTAATAATTTCATTATATATCGGAAGATTAAAAATAGGGTTTATAATGTAACATACTCATACTATACGGATGTGTGAAATAGACACAGGGAATCTGAAATACACGCGAAACACTTTACGACTTCTTAGTTCAGGTACGAAACTTTTTATTACCTTTGAGTTAAAGGTTATTCGACATGAGGAGAGAGAAAAAGAGACACAATCTTTCTATGCTGAGTGCTTTTACATCGTCAGCTCTCAACCCAACCAACGCGCGGCACCCGTAGCTTACAAATTCGTCTGGCCTCGCCCAGCTCAGAATCTCGACTCTCTCATTCGGAGGCAGGAACTCAACTAACTGCTTTTTCTCACCCCCCCAAATCCTCAGCCCACGCTTCCGATGCATGATTTCACTCACACCCCCTGGTCACATTTTCTATCTGTTTTTTTTTTTACATCTGTGAATGACGCATCCTTCCCGCGCGCGAGTGAACACCTGCGCTCTTGTTTGCACCTAACTAACCCATCCACTGAGCCGAAAGGTTCTCATCCTAACTAAACCGAAAGGTAAGATATACGAAACGAAATCCCTCCGCAATTATATTTCAATAATGGGTTAATAAAACTAAACTTTTTGCTATTAAAAAAAAACGAATTCAATAAATAAAATGAGCAACTTAGATTATTATCTTTTATGAACAATATCGGCAATAATAAAAGATGAGCTGAAGGCAAAGCTGAATTAGACCCGATGTACCAATCTCTGCAATGGCATCATTTTTCCTGCAATGTCATACACAACCAAAATGTGGGGCTACCGCTAAGAAGGAAGAACAGAAACTAGTTACGACACAGGGGGCTATGTAAAGATCCATGCTGTGAATATTGTTACGTGAACACATCTGTGAGTAAGTTAATTCGGAAGCAGAGTAGAGTAAAGGATATGATCGAGGAGTAAAGATTTCCCTCTGGGCCGGTCACATCGCAAGGTTTACAGAGAACAGCTAGATTCATGCTGTGGTCGAGTGGTATCCAAGGGACAGAAATGGCCACTTAGAAAATCTTTACGATGTCTACTGATTTGGGCCAACATAGAGAGGAAGGTTAAGATTAAGAATCATAGGGAAATGAATTGTATAAAGTTGCTTAAAATATTTAATTTGTTTTAACTCATTGTAACCCAGTGTCCTCGTTTGAGGACAGTTAAAATAGATATGAAAATTGTATTAAATACTCACATTTTGATTAATTTTATACATATTTGGCATTAATCTAAATTCATACTTGTATTACTCCTGCTACAATATCGAAGAATTCTGTATCTCCATCCGGTGAACGTACTTTCACTTTGATGTTTTTGTACAGTTCTAAGAACATAGTATAGACAGATGATGAAGTATGGGGCTAGCGTGTCCCCTGCTACAATGTCAAAGTATTCTGTGTCTCCATCTGGTGAACGTACTTTTACTTTGGTGTTTCTGTAGAGAATTGTTATTGCTGCTACGGTTTCTTTTGGTAGGCCGTATGTTAGTAGGATTTGTTCCATCTTCCCTCTGTGAATGGAATCGAAGGCCTTGGTAAAGTCGACAAATAGTAATGTCGCCTGTAGGTTTTTTGCCCGTACGCCTTCAAGGATTCAACGAATTATTTATCATCTTTATCATCTGTCTAGACTACGTGCTTAGAACATCGATTGATAAAATCATAGAAAACGGCTTCGAGCTGACAAAGAAAAGAAGCAGAAGGTACCCCGCAAAAACAATTACCGACGTCAACTACGCTAATGACATAGCGATACTGGAGAATACACCCAACCAGGCCGAAACCCTACTACATAGTTTGGAACGAGCCGCCGCAGGCATTGGCCTCCATGTCAATGCACACAAAACTGAATATATGTGCTATAATCAAACAGGCGACATTTCCACACAAGACGGAACCTCTCTGAAACTGGTAGACAAGTTCACCTACCTAGGTAGCAGTGTCTCATCAACCGAAAAAGACATCGAAACGTGGCTAACGAAGGCATGGACAGCTATCAATAGGCTATCGATCATATGGAGATCTGACCTGACCGATAAAATGAAACGCAGTTTCTTCCAGGCAGCGCTCGTATCGATACTACTGTATGGATGCACTACTTGGACGCTAACTAAACGGCTAGAGAAAAAGGTGGACGGCAATTACACAAGAATGTTGCGGGCAATATTGAACAAGTCCTAGCGGCAACACCCCACAAGGCACCAACTATACGGCCAACAGCCTCCCATCACGAAAACTATCCAAATTAGACTAACCAGACATGCAGGACACTGCCAGAGAAGCAGGGGTTGGCTCATAAGTGATGTACTCCTATGGATCCCCACATATGGCCGGGTAAAACAAGGACGACCAGCTCGAACATACATACAGCAGCTATGTGAGGATACGGGATGCAGCCCTGAAGACCTGCCGGAGGCGATGAACGATAGGGAGAAGTAGCGAGAGAGGGTCAGGGATATCCGTACCTGTGGCACGACATGATGATGATGATGATGATATACAGTAATAAAAGTTAAATAGATATTTCAATGTGTTTACAATCTAATTTTATGTGTTTCCTTATAATAATTTCATTATAAATCAGAAAGTTAAGAATTTGGGTTATAAAGGGTTCTTTGGTTGGGGGTTTTGTGTTTGTTTTTTTAGCAAATCAACTCTTTTTACGTTATTTTATGCTGAAGTTAGTTAAAAAATTACGAGATATAATTGTACACGGTTCAAAAAAATATCTTCATAATCATTTTAAATACTTCAAACTTCATTTCAATATTAATGTTTTTAAGAGCCAAAGTATGAATGTAATAAAAAATCATTATCAACATTATCTCAACATTATCTGACGTATTGATAGAACTCTAACCGGTATTACTAATCTGGTTCAGAGTAGACCTTGAAGTAATATCAATAAAGGGGTATCTCTACACTCTTCAAAGCTTAAGAATAACAGCCTCAAAACTGGATGCAATCAGATGTCATAGCCAGGACACTTCTTTTTAGGGGTCATATTCTTCTGCAAGAGTTGCATAGATTTTTTTGTTTGTTTGTTTGGGTTTTATGGCATATCAATCTTTGTAAGTTATTTAATGATAAATCCATTTTTATTGAAATAAACAGTTCTATTTCAAACAATTCAGTTTAGGATAAGTACACAGTTTAATTGTCAAAAACATTTCTACTTTAAGCTATTCAGTTTTATCAAACAGTTCTAATTCAAACAATTTAGTTTAGAATAAGTTCAGTTTCAATGTCAAAAACAGTTCCAGTTCAAACAATTTAGTTTAGCATAAGTACGAAGTTTAAATGTCAAAACAGTTCTATTTCAAGCAAGTCAGTTTAGCATAAATACGCAGTTTAGTTCTATTTGACCCATAGATAGGACCCTATCAGGTGCTACCACTCCGGACCAGAGTGAACCTGGGAGCGATAGCAATGCATATACGTGTATATGATATCTTTAAGCATCTATATGCGTATATGATATCTTTTAACGTGTATATGCGTATATGTGTATATAATATCTGTAAACGTCTATATGTGTATATGATATCTTTAGACGTCTATATGCTTATATGTGTATATGATATCTTTAAACGTCTATGTGCGTATATGATATCTTTAACCGTGTATATGCAGTATATGAGTATATGTGTATATGATATCTTTAAACGTATATATGCGTATATGAGTATATGATATCTTTTAACGTCTACATGCATATATGTCTATATGATATCTTTAAACGTCTATATACGTATATAATATCTTTCAATGTCTATATATGTATATGATATCTTTAAACTTCTACATGCGTATATGTGTATATGATATCTTTCAACGTCTATATGCGTGTATGATATCTTTAAACATGTATATGCTTATATGTGTATATGATATCTTTAATCTTCTATATGCGTATATGATATCTTTAAACGTGTATTGGCGTACATGTGTATATGATATCTTTAAACGTGTGTATGCGTATATGATATCTTTTAACGTGTACATGCGTTTATATGTGTATATGATATCTTTAAACGTGTAAGTTGGCTGACCGTAATCGAGGACAACCCGAAGACTTTCTTTTCAATTGGTACTTCACCGAGCTGTAGGGAAGGACGTTACTTGTTTGATCTACTTACCTTTGATTCGTACCTTATAATGTTGAGTGGTAAGCAAGGAGGCATCAAGTATAATTTTTTTAGTCTGTGGTATGACTGGGATTGAACCCCGTTTTCCCGGGCCATTGGGGATTATTCTAACCATTATGCCAATGGGCTGGTATAAATGTGGAATAAAGGTTTGTAAAAAAGAAAATACTTTTGATACATTCTGATATTTTAAAAATATTTTTTTTACTTTTAGCTTAGCTTAATGTGGGCCATGAGAGGGGAATATTTAGTGGGATTTGATTCACAACACAAGTAATGGTTGGCGGTTAAAATTGCGTTGAGAGCTAACCATCGCTCTATTGTAGGCGACCATACTTCACTTTATCCCCCTCCTCTCTCTCTCTCTCTCTCTAAGAAAGAATTATTGATTGAACCATTTTTTTTTTAAATCATAGTGATACCTCTTTAAATATTTTTTTTCTTTTTCTTCTAAATGAATTCCAAAATGATTTTAAAAAAAAACAACAATAAACAGCAAATGACTTCAAAATCGACAATGACGTTTCAAGCGGTAAAATTCCAAAATAAAATCTTCCATAATTATTTATCTGGACGTCGACTTGGATGCGCCAGATGTAAAAAGTCGATTTTGTGCGTACTTATGAGAGATAAGAGTGTAACGTAATATTGATTTTGCCAGTCGAGAAGATTTCCGTAATTCTATAATAATACTGCCATTGCTGATACGAGGCAGTCGGTTGGTACACTCAAATACAGTAGTAGGTAAATTTATTTTCTTAGAGAACGACTGGCATTCATTTTCTTCGAATATTGTTTCTTTTTTTTTTTAATAACCATAGTAACGTGGGCAGTGGTCACGAGTTAATCCTTTATATATGAATGTTCCATCTCCTTTTAAATTAATCCAAGTGTATTGATATATTAAAGATATTACAAATATAGGTAACCCTGGAAAACGTGCTTGATATTAATCATTATTTGGGTAAGAGTGGTGCTTAATCTTGTTAATACTTCGATGTTTACACACACCATCATCAGAACATTACAAAAGGAAGTGATTTTCCTCTGGAAATATATACCTGTATGTCTATTTGTCTTCTGATCTGGGGTGGATAATGAGTCATAAAATGGTGTGGAGAGTTTACTTAATCATCTGATGGATTACAAAATCAAACATAACTATTGTCTGCAGATGAAATACTTAAATAAATGTAATTCAGTGTTGATTTATTATTTGATGCACCGACAGACAACAGATATACTGCAATATATATATATATATATATATATGTGTGTGTGTGTGTGTGTGTGTGTCTGTGTCTCTGTGTGTAAATACGAAAGATTAAAAAAGCAAAGTATATAGAAGATTAATATTTATTATTGAACATTATGCCAACGTTCAATGTTTCCTTTTTTTTTATTAAAACATCATCAGAGCTATGATAATATGCGATGTATCTTCTGAATTATGTTTAAATTTAAAAATGAAACGAAATAATGAGGACATTCTTAGCATGTTGTTATTGTTAGTAGCATTCTGTTTCAAATGTAAAAAAGTTGGCGACCATAGTCGAGGGTAACCAGAAGGCTCCCTTTTCGATAGCTACTACACCAAGGTGTAGGAGAGGGCGCAACTCCTTCCCCTGGATTGCTCTACTTTACCCTTGATCCGTACCTTATAATGCTGAGTGTTAAGCAAGGAGGCATCAAGTACCATTTTTTGAGTCTTTGTGATATAATTAGTCTTCAAAATTTATCATCAAAAGTAACGTTTAAAAATTTTTTAAATAACGTTATAAGAAATTTAATATATATATATATATATATATATATATTGTATAGTGGCGCGTACCACGTGACTTCCAGTATCGCGGAAGTATAAAAGACGCCGTGTTTCTCAAGCACAGCAGACAGAGACAGAGACGGAAGCAGAATCAGAAGCAGAGACAGAATAGCTCTAAAAGACCTCGGTCAGTAGAAGACCAACTTCGGACGTAACATCTATAGCGAGAGACTTATAATACTAGTCGGACTGTGCCACTTGAATTAATAAATAATTAACTCGGTTTCATGGTGTATCGTTTCCTTACCACGATACATCAATATATATATATATATATAAGAAGTAATGAAATGAATCAGAAATAATACATGTAGAAAAAGGAAACGAATGAAAAATATATATTGGTGTAGTTTTGATGATTTGTTTATTGTTTGTTGGTTTTATTTATGCATGCCAATGCGTTTCGACTTAAAAATTTTGAATTGAAAACATTTGATTAAAATTATTATAAGTGCAAGAAATAAAATAACCATTAGGGATAAATCTTCATATCAGTTACAAATCATCATTAGAGCAAAAGAGTGTTTTTTTATGAAAACGAAATAACACGAAGATGATTACGTCATTGGGTGGAATTTAAAAAAAAATAAAGTAGCAGCGTTTTGCAGTTTTTAGAAACAATTTTTTACGGTATATAATTTTAAACGTCTAGAAAAAAAGGGAGCTAGTATTATAAGTGAATTTTGAAATCGGTTAACATTATTTTAAAAACTCTAATATATCTGTCTTCATTCATGGTAAAGGTACAAGCAGAACAATTGAAGCGTCTTCTATGACACATTACGACGACGTTTTTACAAAATTTCTCCTTCTCTAGCAAAAATTTGAAGTCGAAACGCGATGGCATAAAATAAACAAAAACAAACTATAAAAAAATCATAAAAACTACAGGAATATATTTTTTCGCTTGTTTCCAAATTTTCTAAACACACACACACACACACACACATATATATATATATATATATGAACAAATTGTGATTGATAGATTGTGATATATATATATATGTATATATATATAATTTTTTATCGACATATGTATATGTATATGTCGATTGAAAATATTAATACCCTAATGGATGTACCTTTATGATATAATTTCAAACAGTTTACTCATGTTCACCATAACTGTCAACATATTATTTGAATCTCCATAGGGGATTAAAAATATGTCAATATTTATATGGGAATATCTTTATTAGAAAACGCAAAATTGATATTACTGAGATTACTTGGGGAATATGTTGACAGGGATGGAGAACAGATGGAGACTTTAAAATCATATAAAAGAACTCATATAAAGAAATCTCATTTAAACACATTATATATATATATAATCATGGACGAGGTTTTTTTTGCATTTCACATTCCGTTAATACCTTTAGGAAAGGTATGAATCCAAAAATTCTCCTTCCAGCTATGGGTAAATAGTTAAACAGACTTGGCTCTTTAACCGTGATATGGCAACCGGTCTCGGAGAAAGAAAACTCTGAATTCAAACTAGTTAAATTCAGCTTAAAATAACCTTGTGTCGCATCCTGCTCGTGTGAAAGGTTTTATATATATATATATATATATATATATATATATATATTATTTAAAACTAAATGAAAAAGTACCTATATTCTCTTCAAAGGTGACAGAATTTTAACAACTATAAACAAGCTAGATGTATTAACTTTACTAAGATTAAATAAGGTTTAGTTTCCAAATATGTGATCCAAAAAATTATTACCAAAATACTAGATAATTATAGATATAATTTATAGAAAACTCATTAGACACTATCGATTGGTTTAAAAATATTAGGAATAAAAAAGTACTATATTCATCCAATATCACACCGTAGATTTCTACCCCTCCATATCTAAGTGTGCCATAGCCAGATATCCGGATATGGGAAATGTACATATAATGTTCATGACATATATACATAGAACATAGGAATCCCGAAACACGAAAAAACACGTAACGATTTCTTAGTTCAGGTTCGAAACCTTTTATTACCTTTGAATTAAAAGTTTCGACATAAGGAAGAGAGATGCACAATCTTTCTTTCCATCTGCCCCCTCCAATACGTGTGGCACCCGTAGCGCGCAAATTCGTCTCGCCTCAGTGAGCTCCGAAAGTCGACCCTTCTCGTTCGGTCTCTAGTTCTCAACTCAACTGACTTTTTTCAAAATTCCCAAAATCCTCCGCGCGCTTCCGGTGCGTGACGTCATTCGCACTCTCTAGCCCCGTTTCTCATCTGGGCTATTGTGTCATCTCTGAGTGACACATCCACTCCGCGCGTGCGCGAACACCTGCGTTAATATTGCACCTAAGTAACTCATGCACTGAGCCGAAAGGTTCTCTGCCTAACTAAACCCAAAGGCATAAAACGAAATCCCTCGGCCATTATATTACATAAGGAATTACAACAACATATTATAAATCTTGTTAGAAATTATACAGATATTACCGAAGAGGAAATAGAAATCATTTTAGCTTGCAGGAAATCATTACTAATAGATAATATCAATACGTGAGTTAAAAGTTAGATAGATAACTTTGATATGACCATGAAATCTTTTGATTCTGCACTAATTGCCGACCTTGTAGGGATTTATATATTAGATACGTTATGCAGGATAATAAATTTACCACAGATCGGGTTATATAGAGTTGATGGACTTATTTTCTTACCTAATATTAACGGCCCCAATAACATCAAAACTGCAAAAGAAAATTAAGGCATTCAGATCACTAAGATTGAGAATTGATATATCTTCCAACTTTAAAACAGTTAATTTTTTAGACGTTACATTTAATTTAGATATCAACACTCCTTTTAACAAAAATAACCAGATAATTACTTATATCAATGTTAACTCGAACAACCCTAGATCTATAATCAAACAGATACCTAAGGCAGTTAATTTAAGAATTGATAGGCTATCATCTTGCAAAAAAATCTTTGAGTATTATAAAGGAACATATAATCAAGCCCTGTATAATCGCGGTTTCCAACAAAAACTTGAGAACTTAGACGTTAGTCTAAGTAATACAACCGAACGGGACAACACTATGAATAAGAGCAACATTTTTTTTAATAATAACTATGGAAAGATGAGATCAACACCAACAATACACATATTGGAAATAATAATAATAATAATAGAAATAAAAATAGAAAAAGAAAGGTTATATGGTTTAATGATCCTTTCAGCAAACTTTCCAATATTAATATAGGAAAATACTTTTTTAGATTTAATTGATAAGTATTTCAAGACAGATAATCCTTTAAGCAAAATTTTCCATAGAAATATCATTGAAATTAGTTACTCATACACTAACAATATTTCCAAAATTATCTATAACCACAACAGGAAATTAAAAGATAGATTAAATTTGAGAGAAAAGTATATGCATAAATCTCCTTGTTATTGTAGAATTAAAGAAGAATGCCCCATGGATGGAAATTGTAACTTGGAAAATGTAGTTTACCAAACTAACATTTTCCCTAAGGAAGGTAATTTTAATGATAAAATATACTTCAGTATTTCCTCGCTTAAATGAAAGTTCAGATGGTAAAATTGCAATCTTTCACTAACTCTTTATTTAAGAACCAATCGGCTTTATCTAAATATTTTTGTAATTTAAAAGACCGAGGATTAGCCCCACAAATAAATTGCAAAATCATTGGAAATCTTCTTCAATGAGTAGTTTAAACTGTAGATGCAATTTATGTCTAGAAAAATATCATTTTGAAATATAAATGTACTAAAATTTATGAAACAATAGAAACAAACTGATATTTGAATGTAGACAAGAAAATTTAAACTAAGATCATCATCATCATCTTGTGTCATCAGCACGGATATCTCTGACCTTCTCTCGCCACCCCTCCCTATCATTAATCACTTCTGGCAGGTTTTCAGGGCTACACCCCATATCTACACAGAGCTGGTGTATGTATTGTTCGAGCTGGTCGCCATGCCTTTGTCGCCATCCCCCTTTCCCTAAAAAGGGTGACCTCAGATTAGCCAAGAACTACTGAGGTATAACACTTACATCCATAGCAGCCAAAATATAGAATGCCTTACTACGCAACCGTATAGAACCCAAAATTGACAACATACATAGAAGAACCAAAATGGCTTCCGGAGAAATAGATCCACAACCTCACAAATTTTCACTATCCGTAGAATTCTTGAAGGCATACGTGCAAAAAACCGACAGGCAACAATATTATTTGTCGACTTTACCAAGGCCTTTGATTCCATTCACAGAGGGAAGATGGAGCAAATCCTACTCGCATACGGCCTACCAAAAGAAACCGTCGCAGCCATAATGATTCTCTATAGAAACACCAAAGGGAAAGTACGTTCTCCGGATGGAGACACAGACTAATTCGACATTGTAGCAGGAGTACTGCAAGGAGACACACTAGCCCCATACCTCTTTATCCTATGTCTAGACTACGCACTTAGAACATCAATCGATTAAATCAAAGGAAATGGTTTCAAGCTAACAAAGAAAAGAAGCAGAAGGTACCCATCAAAAACAATTACCCACGCTGACTACGCCGATGACATAGCGCTTCTGGTAAATGCACCCGCCCAAGCCGAAACCCTACTACATAGTCTCGAACGAGCCGCTGCAGGCATTGGTCTCCATGTCAATGCACGCAAAACGGAATATATGTGCTTTAATCAAATAGGCAACATCTCCACACTAAACTAAGATGATACGTATTAATTTCCCGATTTAGCCCGGTTGATGAATAGTGGTTATAATACCTACTCTTGATATGTTAAAATCATAAATTATATAAGAATCACATTACTACTATTATATAAATTTACAAAAAATATCTAAAAATTACATATAAATCTATACACTTACATTAAAGGAAAAAAATTTGATTAGTTTTCCCTTATTGAATTAATTACATTGTTCTCGTATTTTAAATTATTTAATGGAACCGATTACACACAGAATCATTGAAATAAAGATCAATTAAAAGTCAAATGGAAATTAACATACTAATAAACCATTTTGAACATAAAAAAATTATTTACGAGAATATTTTATAAAAACATAGTCATATTATAAATGTGAATTTAATATTATTAGACTAATGATTATAATATCGAGTAATTAATTCGATGGCTACGAAATTTAACAACATTTAATGGCTTTCAGAAATTAAATAGATAGATAATAAACAGATATAGGGCTAATGTGTCCACTTGCAGAACACATGCTGCAATGTCAAAGAAGACTGTGCCTCCATCTGGGGAGCGAACTTTTACTTTCGTGTTTTTATAGAGCATCATTATAGGTGTGATGATTTCTTTGGAGAGGTCAAAAGTATTTGTATCATTTTCCTCTGTGTATGGAGTGAAATGCCTTAGAGAAATCCAGAAATAAGATTGTCGCCTCGAGGTTTTTTGTATGAATCCCTTTCTAAAATTCTACTGATTGTCGAAATTTGTGATGTCTTGGATCGATTTCTCCGAAACACATTTTGATTCTTCCAGGGAATTTTCTCAATTTCAGATTCAATGTAGTTGAGTACCAGAGCATTGGAAATCTTGGCTGCGACGGAAGTAAGGGTTATATCTCGTTAGTTCTTGGCTATTCCGAGGTCACCCTTGTTGAGGAAGGGGAGGATGCAGTCTTTTGTCCATTTGTCAATTATGTTCTGGTTATATACGACGTTGCAGTATCGGAGCAGTACGTCGTCGAATTTCCTTGTTTTCCATACTTCTGGGGGTATTTTATCAAGACTTGCAGATTTCCTGTTTTTGATTTTTCTTAGTACTGAGTTGAGTTCTTCTTGCGTAAACTGTCCTAGTTTGATGTCTAGTTGATTGATGATAATTTTCGTGATAGGTTCATCTGTAACTTTGGGTGATTTTCTAGGCAGATTCTTGAAATATTCTTTCCACGAGTGTAATTGTTCTTCTTGGCTGGCGGCTTTTAGTTTAACTCTCGTAGTGCTCTTCCAGATACTCACTTTATTTACTGGTTGTCATGCTATCCTAGATTGTCTATCTTCTACCGTGTCTCTAATCTTATTGATTCTGTCTTGGATGTATTGTTTGCTATTTTACGTATGCATTAGTTCACTTTGTACCTTCTTAGGTCTCTGATCGTTGGCCTTAGTTGGATTTCTCCTATTGTGTAATATATCAACGTGACCTGCGAGCGTGAATACGGCGGATATTGTTGACAGATAGATTGATAAGACCGGCGTGATCACCGAAATTTCATCATGTCCACAAGTGCTGTGTATCAGTGGATGTTGAGACAGCTGCATCCGCTTAAGGATAATATCAACAAGGTGATTACCGAAATATCACCATGCCCACGGTGGATGTTGAAACAGGTGCATCCGGTCGAAGATATCGGAATATCGCCTTGATCTGTGGACGTGGTTGAATTCGGTAATAGTGGCAGATGCGTACGCCCACAGAACCGGGCTTGAGCAAGTAGCCAATGGTAAGCATACAACATAACCAATGGAAAGCAAAGAAGTGAGACGTGGGGGTAACCATAGTTAACGAAAAAGAGGAATTGCTGCAGGTCACGTGAGAGTTGTAGACTATGTAAGTTCCCGAATTTCGGCTAAAGTCAGTTGTTCACTGGCTCCTCCGTCTCCCGACAACTCTTTTGTGGTCGCGAACTCTCTGCGATTGCTTTTCTGCTCTACACAAGTATCATCGCCAAAAATAAAAATATAATCTTATATTTTTATATCCATACGTGTTCCTCGTTGTTAATAACGACACAGTATACTATACAACAATTGCATATAGATGGTGTATTCACGTCGTCACGTTTTTCCTTAACTGCTAATGTCTCCCAGAGAATTTAAGTCACAGAGAGAATTACTCAACAGAGCTAGACTCTCCTGCAGTAATCCAATGCTAACGACCTAGAAAAAGTAACGTTACTTTCTTTCAAACTGTTGGTGTTAACTAGCATGTTTTCTGTCGTTATTATTATTATTTTTATTCTTATTCTCAGTTGTCGGTCTAAGTGTAGTATCTGTTCAATTGAAATCTTCTTTGTCTGCCAAAGTAATTAAATATGTATATATATATATATATATATATATATATATATATATATATATGTTAAAGTAGGTTATATTCATATATATAATGTCAGTTGGATATTAGTTAAATAATAGATATTAATTTTTCTCATTAAAGGTTTTCGGACTATTGTCTTCATCTTTATTGTTATTTCCACAGCAGGACACATGGCGTAACGGTTATTGGTGTTGGTTCCCGAAGCTTCTAAGGAGAGAATCATCTGGAGGTTGCAGGTTCAATCCTGACGACAGGCGAACAACAATACAGGAATACTTAACACTTGTACCCGGTTATGGCTAACGGAATCAGAAGAGACGACCCCCGTATATTCAATAAAGGACGTAGTTCGAAGTTCCGTGAAGGTTCCAGAGTTCGACAAACACCTAAAGAAGGCCGGAGAACATATCAGCCGAAACGTTATGGAAATAATAATAAAGATGAAAACAATAGTCCAAAAACCCTAAATGATAAAAATCATCAAGCTTCGTCTCAGAAATTTAGACAGATATTAAATATTGTCGATATTAGATATATATTAGATATTGTATGTATAAGGCCGTTTGATATAGATATTATATATATATATATATATATTAGATTGTATATATAAGATATAAGATATTAGATATTGTATACATAAAGCCGGTTAGATATCACATTTGTTATATAAAACCGGTTAAATTTGTTAAAATTGGGTCACGCACACACGTGAAAGGAATTTCTTAAAGCTAAAACTAATTTAAAAGGGTCAACAATTTAACATGAGAAATTAGATAATTTGCCGATGCAGTTTACAGAAAATGACATTTTAAAATTCAATGACTTTGAAATGATTTTGTTGGGAAGAATTAAGAATTCTATTAAGAATTTTCTTATTGTACCCCGTACTACCTAGTGCCAGCCCTATATATATATATATATATATATATATATATATACATGTGTGTGTGTGTGTCTATGTGCGTGTGTGAGCGTGTGATAAAGCAATTGGAAAAAAGTTTGCTATAAAAACTAAACAATGAATAATTCTTTTTAGTATATACAGTGGTAGACATAATGTTCTGAACTGCATAATTTCACCAGAAAAGTAGGTATAACTTTTTATCTAAGTTGTTTTAGACTCTCTAATTTTCACAGACAATAAATACGATATTAATTTTTATTCTGTGAAATTTTGGTGTTATTTGAGATGATAATGAAAAAGTATTGAATGATTAAGTGATTTACTGCAAAACCCAGGGCGGCCAAAATGATCAGAACGATTGAAAAAATGAACAAAATACTCAAACATTACAGAAAATACATAAATTATTTAATATTTAGAGTGAAGCCCTTTAGCTTCAATCAGACTCTGACATTTTCGGCTGCATGAAGAAATTAATCTATTGATATCTTGCCGAGTGAACTTATTCGATTCTTCCTGAAGGGCATTCCATATTTGCTCTGTTGTTTTTGGATTTCTGGCTTTAGAACGTTCTCCTAGAGTCTTTCACACATTCTCAATAGGATTAAGATCTGGTATTTGAGGAGGCCAATCCATAACAGTGACATTTTTTGCCTTGAGGAAGTTCATGACTACCATAGCCTTGTGACATGGGGCATTGTCCTGCATGAATATGGAAGGTTGCTTAGTTGAATTTCAAAGCACAATTAGAATTATAGAAGCTAAAACAACTTAGATAAAATGTTATTCCTACTTTTCTAACTAAACTTTGCCGTTCAGAACATTATAGCTGCCATTGTATATATACAGATAGATAGATAGATAGATAGATATTGTTGTTGTTGGCCGACCGTAATCTAGGGCAACCCAAAGGCTCCCTTTTTTATAGATACTACACCGAGGTGTAAGGGAGGACGCTTCTCCTTTCCCTGGATTAGTCCATTTAGCCTTGGTCTGTACTTTATAATTTTGAGTGTTAAGTAAGGAGACATCAAGTACCATTTTTGAGTCTTTGGTATGACTTGACTTAGGATTCAACTCCAGAATAAACCCTGAATTCCACATTAGAAAGTGGGTTGGTATGAAAGAATTGCCTTGCATTAAAATATGTTGATATCAGAGGCAAATTTTGATGATGTGGAAAGCAGTTTAAACATTTCCACTAATACCACATAATTATTTTCCTTGGTACAGAGAAGAGTTGTATGGCAGTCTGGCAAAATGGCCTCCGACAAGAAAGCAGTGGTTTGTAATTCAAAATTGCTCTGTTACATAAATCAACATTTGTTGATGATTTCCAAAGACCAAACAGAAGATGTGAACACAGTTAGGCAGCGGGCAATGCATTCCATCAAGGGCAATTATGATATAGGGGACAACAAGCTTTTCGGTGGTCCTGTACATTTGAAGAGTGTCTCAGTCAGCTCATCAAGTAAATCGAACCAGTGAAAGAAGGACAGCGCGGACAAATTTTTTGACAGTGAGGTTGTCATCACTGCAGTGAAATATTGGGTCTTTTCTATTAGAACAAATTTTTATACTCACTACATGCAGGCTCACTTTAAAAGATATTAGATCACTTCAGAAGTTTTCTCTTTTGCTGATACACTTTTGAAATTTGTATTGAAGGTAAATGTATAATGAGTGTTCAATTGTCGGTTTTGTATTTTAAGATTTTGTTCTGTCATTTCAGAGCTGAAAATATGATGGAAGAAGAAAAGAAATATTATCGATGATACCAGCGAAATAATGATACAGATATAATAATTATACGATCATATAGAGTTATTTTTCTTGATAAAACATTTTATTGTCTAATCTACAACAGTTAAAAATTAATCAACAAAAATCACGTCACGATGTACGGTTTTTGCTGTGCTATGATATGTATAAAAAATCGGATGATTATGAAATAGATAGATAGATAGATAGATAGATAGATTGGTAGATAGATAGATATACAGATGATGAATAGAAGAAGATGCATAATGAACATACTTAGATAGATAGATAGATAGATAGATAGATAGATAGATATGAACACATTGAGATAGATATGTATAGACTAAGATAGATCCTATTTACCCAACCCCTCCACTCGGGCAGAATATGACACAAGGTCAATTTTTTAAGTGGAGTTTAACAGGTTTGAATTCAGAGTTTTCCTTCTCCTAGACTAGTTGCCTCACCAAGGCTGAAGAACCCAGTCCGCCCTACTATTTACCCATAGCTGGAGGGAGAATAATTGGATTCATATAGACTAAGATAGATAGATAGATAGATAGATAATGCATAAGCTGAGAGAGAGAGAGAGAGAGAGAGAAAGAGAGAGACGGAGGGAGGGAGGGAGATAATGCGCAGGCTAAGCTAGCAAGCAAGCTAGTTTGCTGGATAGATAAATAATGAACAGATTAAGAGAGACAGATAGAGACAAAGAGACAGAGATAATGAGTTGACTGAGATGGATAGAGAGATAGATATTTCTATTTTGATTTAATGAATAGAATGTGCACAGTTACAAAGTGGCTACAGGAGATAGTGTCATGTCTAAGTATGAAGCTCGAACATTTCTTAAGCGTTCTGATTTGAATCTCTGGTAAATATTGAATTTTAAATAGTTTCCTTAAATCCATTAACCAATTTAGAAACCGCCATTTTCTTCTTTTATCCGTACCTTATAATGTACATTTTATGTAAAATATGAGTAGCTCAATCCGGTTGAAACAGTAATCAAGACTGAAAAAAAAAAACCCCCAAAAAACTTCAGCTATCAGCTTTATCTCTTTCAGAAAGGTTCCTATGGGAAGCTACTCACCGACAAAGACGTTGCTTTCACCAAGAGTTACAGTGCTGAAAGTCGTTAAGTGACCTTGCTGTCGCTTGGTTCATTATGACCTTTTATGAGGAAGTCCCCTGATGTACTGGTTAAAGTACTGGACTGTAAGATCGTAGGGAGTTCGAACTCCAGTTGGGCTATGACGCTCATTTTCGGACTAATACCTCTGTGACACCATGAAGGGGGTGCACCAAGCAGACGATTTTTTTGTTTGTTTTGGCGCGAAGCCAAACAAAGGCCTGAGTTCGAGATCTTCGACGCGACCGGAAGTGGACAAGGGAACGCGAGTCAGAGTTGGAAAAGGAACCCAGAGAGAAGGCAGTTGGCGAAGGGTGACGCAGAAGGGCAGTCGACAACGGTCAGCAGAAGGGAGCAGTGAGGGAAGACCAATCAAAATGAGTCAGCATTCCTCGTGGCTTTGTGGAAATTTCGCGAAGGATGCATGCTAGCGTTAGTCTGCAGGTGCACAGGGAATGCAGTGTTACAGAACTCCCCTTCTTCGTTTGTTCTTTTTCTCCCACTCCCTCGGTTGTATTTCTTGTGCCGTAAAGAAATGTGTGATACCCCTGTCGGAACTACTTGATGATTCACTGGCCAAGACAGAATTGTTTCGAAGAAATTGATAAGTACGGGGGCTACGGGGGTGTTGTCACACCTCTGCTAAAGGTATAAACCAGGTTATCACCGCAAATAGTACTACTACTGTTCTTCTACAAGGATGGATTTGGCATTAAATAACCCACGAAGGTTCATTGAAAAACATAATGAAATATAAGTGGTCATTAACTTACGAAACCACCCTATCAGCTGGGGTTGTAGAATATGTCAACTGTTTCTCTGCAGAGGTGTAAGACACCCACCCAACGAGGCTATCTGTTGATCGTGAGGACGGGATCCTGATGGCTGAGCTGTCCTTGATCTCACAACCGAGTGGTCAAGTGACTTACAACACTCTACTTAGACTCTCACTTGGCTAGACGGACGGTCAGAGAAGCTCTATCCGATCTGGTTGTGTCAAGCCCTAAAATGATTTTCTCGTATTCTTCAATTGCCTTTGTGGTAAACAAACACCCAACCTTTTTTTTATCTTGAAGGTGTTAGAAGGCGATGGATTAGGGTCAACAGTGCCATGATAGCAAAATATGAAAGCATTTAACTTTGTGCAAACAAATCATTAATATTTAATAGAATTATCAGTGTTAGATAGCAAACTTGAAACCATTTAATTGTGTGCAGTAAATGATTAATATTAAACAAACATTTCGCTTACATATTAAATGGAACTACTAGTATTATTTAGCAATATTTGAAACAATTTAACTGTGCACTAGCGAATGATTAATACTAGATTGAATGATTTATCTGAGATAACAATACTTGAAACCGTATCCTTTATATGACACTGAAGCGCATCTGATTGTAAAGGTCCTGTTCTAGAGTTTGCGAGAAGATCAAAACAGGTGTGTTCTAGGGAGCTCAAATTTGTCTTGCGAGAAGATCAAAGATGGTATGTTCAAGGGAGCTGAAATATGTCCTGTGAGAATAATTTGATTCATACTTTTTCCATGGCTATTAACGCTAAGTGAAATACTAACAGCCCCGTCCAGGTTTTGAATTCGGGTCGCTGTATTCATTTCCAAAGACGATAATCATTGCGCCACGCGCATCAATTTTTGTTTTTCAATACAACAATTAATTATTGGTAATTAATTAATGGTAATTAGATATTCGACTTTGCTAGGTAAATATTCACTGAATACACACCAAAATGATAATACAAACGTTTGAAGCGGATTTATTTTGAAACACAAGAGAAAAATTATCGAATTCATTCGGTGAGATTTCTTTATTAATCCATTTTTTCGACATCGTCTTTGGCAGTTGAATTAAGATTGAATTTAAATTAGATAAAATAAGCAATGTGAATAAACAAATTTTGTTCATATCGATGCTGATGTGTCCAGGATTTAAAATAACCGGGTGATTATTCATCTATGTCGGTTGTAGAATACACCGACTGCACCTCTGCAGAGGGGTACAACCCTCCCGAATGAGAGTCCTGATAATGACACTAAACAATCTGATGGTGAGGTTCCGATGATGCTGAGGCTTTGGAGAATACAGAGCACCCCTTCATTGCCTTTGCTCTCAGGTCCACTCTTTAGTGTGGAAATGTCGCCTCTTTGATCAAAACACATGTATTCTGTTTTGTCTGCGTTAATATCGAGGCCTATGCCACCCGCTGCCCGTTACAAACTATGTAGCAGTGATTCGGCTTGGGCTGGTGAATTTGCAAGAAGCGCTATATCAGCGTATTCCGCGTCTGTAATAGTTTGTGCGTGGTATCATCAGATTCTTTTCTTTGCCAACTTGTTCGTAATATCCCCAAACACAACATCCTCATCTTCTGCTTCTTTTCTTAGCTCCGGGTTTGGTCTATTTTGTTTAGCTAAGTATGGGAACACTTCGTATAACGCTTTTTACGTACAGAACACTAAGAACGGGTCTCTTATATCCGGGTTACACTGTATTAAAAAAAACTGTGAATGTTCTATTTCGCCAATAGTTAAACTTATTGAATGAACATTGCTAGACGACTCAGTCCGGCGTCCTGGACACTTTTACTCAAGTAAGAGAAAAAAAAAAAAAAAGAGAAAGAAGAAAAAGGACTGTTGAGAGACATTTTTGTTTGACGTTTTCCTGTTGGCTTAATATTGCCGGTATTTTAAAAAGAAAAGAAAAAAGAAAAAAGAAATGTTTCTTAAATCTCCTTATTATTTGTTTGATCGTCGCATATTAAATTTTTTAATATTCTAAATCCACCCTTGTGCTGAAATGTTTTGATTATGTTCATTCCTCTGTTGATTTGACTTCTTTTGACATGTATCTTGTCTCGGCTTTATACCGCTTTCATTAATTCTCGCTAAAGGTCTTATTGCCTCCTTAAACATTACAAGAGGATTTGGAAATCTCTCTACAGTTAACATTATCTAACCTAGAAGTTCGTTCCTCCGTGATATGAGGGGATAGGGAGACAAAGGACTTGGTGGTGTATATGAAAGTGAATCGGCAACTCCTCACCGACGTCTGAAACCAATCTAACCTTGAATCAGCATCCACATTATTTGTTTGTTTCTCATACGCCCGAAATAGGAGTCTTGATCGGGATTTATTTTGTGGAATGTCAAGTGTCAAGCTGCTCTCGGCGATACACATTCTACGTAACAGTCTTCTACTGAAGACAATGGCCGAGAAGTCGATCTCTTGAGGCCAGAGTAGAATTCAACGTCACACTTGATATCATATAAATGTAAAAATTAGTTTTATTAAATAGAAATACTTGATATATTACTCTGTACAAATTATTTGTACTAGACAGAAATACTTAATATATTACTCTATATAAATTGTTTGTATTAGATAGGAATACTTGATATATTACTGTGTATAAATTCTTTTATTAGATGGGAATAATTCGATGTATTACAGTGTGCAAATTATTTGTATTAGATAAGAATACTTGATATATTACTGCGTGTAAGTTATTTGTATTAGATAGGAATACTTGATATATTACTATGTATAAACTTTTTTATTAGATAGAGATACTTCGATATATTACAGTGTGCCAATCGTTTGTACTAGATGGGAATACTTGATATATTACTGCTTGTAATTTTTTTTTAGATAGGAATCATTGATATGTCACTGTGAGTAAATTCTTTGTATTAGATAGGAATGTTTGATATGTTACTGTGTGTAAATTATTTGAATTGGATAGGAACGCTTGATATGTTATTGTGTGTAAATTCTTAGTATTAGATAGGAATACTTGATATATTACTGTAGGCAAATTATTTGTATTAGTTAGGAATTGTTGGTATATTACTGTGTGCAAATTCTTTGTATTAGATAGGAATACTTGATATATCATCATCATCATCATGTCGTGCTAATAGCACGGATATCCCTGACCCTCTCTCGCCACTTTTCCCTATCGTTCTTCGGCTCAGGCAGGTCTTCTGGACAACATCCTGTATCCTCACATAGTTGCTGAATGTATGTTCGTGCTGGTCGTCCTGCTTTTGCACATCCATGTTTGGGGGTCCATAAGAGTACATCACTTATGAGTTCGTCCCTGCTTCTCCAGCAGTGTCCTGCATGTCTGGTTCGTCTAACTTGAATAGTTTTCGTGATAGGAGGCAGGTGGCCGTACAGTTGGTGTCTTGTGGGGTGTTGCCACCAGGACTTGTTCAAGATTGCTCGCAGCATTCTTGTGTAATTGCCGTCTAGCTTCTTCTCCAGCCGTTTTGTTAGAGTCCATGTAGTGCATCCATATAGCAGTATCAATGCGACCGCTGCCTGGAAGAAACTGCGTTTTATTTGATCGGTTAGGTCTGATTTCCATGTAATCGATAGCCTATTAATAGCTGTCCATGCTTTCGTTAACCTCGTGTCGATGTCCTTTTCGGTTGATGCGACGCTGCTTCCTAGGTAAGTGAATTTGTCACTTGATATCTAACAGTGCAAAAAAATGTTGAGAAAAAATTACAATGTAAATATAAATGTACAATAAACAAGATTCCCTATCTTCTATACATATCCCAAGCAGGGTGACATGCCGTTCAAATAAATCAATCAATATATAATTTTGTTGGTAGTTTGTTTGGTCATATTATGTTATCTAATTATATACCAAACAATAAAGGAATCTTTGAAATAATTTTAAACAGGTAAACACTTCATTATTTTAAACATATATAATTGATCAATCGATAGGATTCTAACAGGTACTACAACTCCAGGTCAGAGTAGATGAGGGGGTAATGGCCATGAAGAAATGCTCCACATTCCTCAGATTTCCATAACTGGAGCCTCATATAGTTTAATATCTTATATTAGATTATTTGCCATGTCATTAAAATGAATTCATAATTAAATAAATAAAGTAACAGGTACAAAATAATCAAAATAAAATTAAAAGAAAAAAGTCTTTGTTTACATCCGGACGCGAACACAGACCGCTTGTTTCAAAGTAGGTCTCCCTCTATTTTATCTTTGATACGATCGACTGCTCAGATCGGACCTAATTGCTGTCCATGCAGTCACAATAGAAAAAAAAAGAAGCTTTTTTTGTGTGTATAGAAAACGATTAAAACATTTTTCTTTTTCTTCGAGCTATTATGAATGACCAGCTGATTGTCTAATAAGACCTGAATAAGATATGAGCTTCGTGATTTACACAATAGAAATGATGAAACCATTTGCCTGGTGCAGATTTTATCATTTTATCCGTTGTTGTGCTTTCTAAGGCATATCTCGACTTGTCGGGTTTCCCAAGAGTAGATTTAATTTCACCCTATTTTACAAGCATCATTAATCTGTACGCTTGCTAAAATAGAAACTGATTTTACCAACGCCAGATCCTTTTAGTCATATAACAAGCTTAACGTACATTGGCACAAGGTCAGAACTATGGGACACTCGGTGAGACACGAAATCACAAGTAACGATCTGTAAGCATTGTTGAGCATTACAACTCGCAAAGTGCTTTTAGCAATGTTAGCAGATTGTTCACAACGAACACAAGGCTGCAAGTAACGAACACCAAGTGAGAAATGAAGTCACACCTCAACATTAGAAGCAAAATGATACCGTGTGTTAAGTTATCACAAAAGCCAGTAGCCAAAAGAAAGACCGTAAAGTTTAATACCTCTTCCAGGGGGCAAAGTGTAAGAGTATATGTTAGATCTAGCCCCCACCCGACCTCACGGAAGCCAGTACTTACCGAGGGCACCTGGTCTTAGTGATGACCATGTGGCCATGTCCCCCAACCGTGGCATCACTCTTTTTTTTCTGTTTTGATGGCTGGGGTTCGAAGAGACAAACGTTTCCATGAATGGAATGAAGAGTGAGTAACAAATCAAAGGTACCAGAAGAGTTCTGTTCCATGAATAAGTAAGAAGCGAGCCCACATGTAGTGTCCGTCATCCATTTCTTCCGGTTTCCATGGCCTCAAAGACTGAAGACGAAGGTCCTAATGCTAAAACAACTTTTCCCCTTCTCCATCCAACAACTAACCATCACCGACATAGCAGTCGACGTTGACTACACAACAGGGTGTGTGTGTGACAGTCCAGAAATAAGTACAACACTTCTTATGAAAATAACTAAAATTCTATTTTTAGTGAAAAAAGTGTTGGAATTTTATCTTTCGTTGCTGAGTTTCCATGTTGTATAGTTTTGTAATAACAATACCTAATAATATTCGTTTTATTGAATAATATCCTTCTTTGAAATAATAGAATCCTGGTATCATTAGAAAATCTTCTTTTTTTAAAAAAATTATTGTGAGTGAACTTCTATCGATGAGCGATGCTGTATTTATCAATTTCTCATCTGGTTTGTCACTCAAAATAGAAGGCCTTCCAACATGGAAATCGTCTAAGCCAACAGTAATTAGAAATCGACAGAAGAAATTCCTCGATAAGAAAGTCAGAAAATAATACTTCCGTTCCTCTCCCGTTGCTCTTCACGATGATGACGACGACGACAATGCCGCCGCTGTCGCCGCCTTCGTATTTATAAGATGGATGGTTTGTATTTCAGTTTTCTGATCAGTAAAAAAAAAAAATTGCTTTCTCTGCCTAAAATATTCGATATCAAGTGAAAAGAAAAACAACTTCTAAGTAAAAAGTCCAATGTCGCGTTTTGTTCCAAAATCGATTACTAACTTGTATATGATACCGTGTCCCCTGAAACACACACACACACACATCATTACATCAATCCACACTTAGACTTTCAAATCTATCTAGCTATCTACACATATACGCATACATATTCAAATATCCACACATAAGCATACACATCTATCTTTCCACACACACACACACACACACACACAGATCTTTATATCTATCCACACTTAGACACACAAATCTATCTGTCTATCGGCAAATATACACATATATATATCTATCTATCTATTCACACCCAGACACACACACATCTATTTTTACCTATACACACATATACACACACATCTTTATATCTATCCACACAGAGACATGCAAATCTATCTATCTATCAATCTATCTATCTATCTAGACATAGACACAAACATCTATCTTTCTCCACACACACACACACACACATCTTTATATCAATCCGCACTTAGACATATTTATTAATCAATCAATCAATCTATTCGCACATATACACAGATCCATATCTAGCTATCCACACATAGACTTACACATCTACCTTTACACACGCACGCACGCACACATACATATCTATCTATTCGCACACATTCACACACATCTTTCTACCCAGACACGCACACACACACACACACACATACGCACACATCTTTACATCAATCCGCACATACAGACATCTATCTATCTATCTATCCACACATACATATCTATCAATCTACATATAGACACACACACACACACACACACGCACACACACACACACACACACGCACACACACATACACGCACATATCTTTATCTCTATCCACACATAGACACGATGAACTCATAAGAGATGTACTCTTATGGATCCCCACACATGGCCGCGCAAAAGCAGGACGACCAGCTCGAACGTACATTCAGCAGCTATGTGAGGATACAGGATGTTGTCCTGAAGACCTACCTAGGGCGATGAACGATAGGGAGGAGTGGCGAGAGAGGGTCAGGGATATCCATGCTACCAGCGCGATATGATGATGATGATCTATCTATCCGCACATATACACATACATATCTATCTGTTCACACACAGACACACACATCTGTCTTTCTACACACACACACACACACACACACACACACACACACACACACACACACACAATATTGCTACTGAATTATGTGAAATGGTCTATTAATTTTTGAAGCTTGCTATTTGACGCTGAGGAGAATCCCCGTGGCGTAGTGGATAAAGTACTGTACTGCGGACTCGAAGTAGGCGAGTTCGAACCGCAGTCACGCTATTATGTTCACTTTCGGACTAATACCATTGGAAAAGGTACGAACCCCTTTATGCCCTACTCCGCTATGGGGTAAATAGTGTCACTGCTGTCCTTCTAAAGGAGGTTTTTGGTATCAAATAACCCACTAAGGTTGATATGTCATTAAACAAAGAATCAAACCATGTGGAGTTGACTGCGTCTTGTTAAAAACATATGACGCTATTACGCTCACTTTTGGACTAAAACCCTTTGGAAACGTATAAGTCCCCTTTTCCTCCCCCATCTATGATTTAAATATTACCACAGCTATTTTTTCTAGAGATAGTGTTGTGTTACACATAATAGCTTAAAATCCCTTAAAAGTTACCTCTCCCTAGTGGCGCTTTTCTAGTAGTAGGACTAATCCTTAAATTCCCACTGGTCCAGTGACTTCCAGTTTTGTCCTTTTCCTCCCAGATCTGAGCAAGACAACAGGTATATTTCATCTTCTCCCAGTTAGCTTTAGAATACGGACCAAAACGATAAGAACCTAAGTTATTATATATTAGCATTATCACAATCTTATCTCCTGGATATGTTGGATTTGGTCGAAAGCGAGAAGTTTTCAACATGAATGAAATGCACGCGGAACCACCATTCCCGTGTGATTGCGTCACACCAGGAAACGGTTACTGTAAACACGTAATGACGTCAACGGCCGAAAGTAAATGCGTTTTTTTTTAAATCACAAACTGCACACTAAGAATGAAGATGAAAGTACAATGTAGTCTCTGCTATTGATTGATCTGGCGTATATATACTATATATATATAATTCTTTTAATATCCTCTCTGGTGGCAAAAGCTGCTTGGTAGCTCCAGGAGTGGCAGTACCACCTTGAGGTACCGAAACTGTGTTATCACCCTGGCTGGCGGCTGATGAGGGCTGAGTATCGCACGTGCTTTCACACGTTGTATGATGAAAATCCTAATTTACAACTACACCTTCCTTTTATGAAAATTTAAACAACTACCTTTTCTCTATAACCACGCAGTGACAAATCCCTGTGAAAATGCTTGTTCCTTCAAATGTAGTATCTGTCTCATGTCAGTTGTATTTCTCCTTTTTTTTCGTTCTTTGTTATTGTAAAAACCCCGTTAATTCAGTAACTATTACTTTATTTCCTCCTAAGTTATCATATTTACCCAACCTCTCCGCTCGGTCAACTTTTTTAAGCAGAGTTTAACAGGTTTTGAATTCAGAGTTTTCCTTCTCCTAGACTAGTTGCCTCACCAAGGCTGAAGAACCTAGTCTGCCCTACTATTTACCCATAGCTGGAGGGAGAATAATCGGATTCATACCTTTCCCAAGGGTATTAGTGCTATGTGAAATGCAGTCAGTCTCGTCCAGGATTTGAAATCGTGTCAACGTGTCCATTTCCTACGACGATAGTCATTACACCACGGGCACCTCCTAAGTTATGTCACCATATTTAGAGCCTTCATAATTGATACTGTGTTAGATTATTCATGTTAGCGTTAGTACTGGCCTTTGCCGGCTTCTTTGTGTAACTTCGTCAGCTTCCATGACATTGTCATAGTTGTTATTACTTAAACTAAGCCCACAATGGGCTTATTTATTCGCTGTATTTATTCGCTGTATTGTTTCCTTTCAAACTTATTTGTGGAATGTTTTTCTCAATTTCAGTTTTCACACTTTTCTACGATGAATAAAACCTGTTGACACCAGTAATTCAACTTCTTGCATATGGTGTCTCCAAAGAAACTTACTGTAATAATGATGCTCTACAAAAACAGAAAAGCAATTTATTAAGTATATATATATATATATATATATATACGTATAAATATATCTTGTAAAAAGAGGAAAACGGAAAGAAAATATATATAAATGGGGGAGAAAATTTATTAATGATATTGGTTAAAGTTCATCGACGCGTTTCAACCATATGAATTAAATTATCTAAGATATGGAATTGCAAACCTTTCAGGTGGATGGTATTTTAGATCATCTTCAGGGTGGGAATTATTAATTTAAAATAATGGTTTAAATAATAGAGAAAAATATTATTATTATGAATTTAAAATAATGGTTAAAATGATAGAGAAAAATATTCGAAAAAGTATTCGAAAAAGATTATGTCATGAAACGTAGATTTTTAAAAAAAAGTTAAGGAGAAACGCAACATCTATAAAAGTCGGTTTGTATTGGTAGAGAAAGAAGAAGAAGAGGAACAGGGAAAAAAGAAAGAAGAGGGGAAAAAGGGGGAAAATAGCGTGAAGAAAAGGAGAAATATTGTGGACAGATGGAGTCAGTGTATTTAATTGGAAGTGGAGAGAAATATCTGTTTAATTATCATTGTTTGCGCAAGTTGAAATCTTTTGACATCATTTTAGCTTGATTAGGTGATATTTTATAAAATCCTAGTCTCTGTTTTATGGTTTTATAATGTGAAATAGTGGGTGATTCTATAATTCTACGTTTATTTTTATCATGAATGAATGCGATGATATTCGACTGTTGGAAGTCGAATGTATGGTTTGTTGAGATGTTATGAATAATAAAGGCGTTGGAAAAATTGCCTGATTCAAAATCTCTTCTGTGTTCATTGATTGATTTCGGTAAGTCTCTCCTTGTTTCGCCTATATACGATCTTGGACAGTCCTGGCAGTAAATTCTCTATATAGCAGCGTCGGAATAAGATTTTGTTTTATTGTTATTATTATTTCTTAACAATTGTTTTAGAAGTTCATGTGATCGTCTTTATACCTAAACAGTTTAAATTTTTTTCAATAATAGAGATGTCTTTTTCTTTCCGTTTTCTTCTTTTTACAACATATCTGTCAGATTAAACTTCATATCTTATTCATATATATATATATAGCCTTTGAGATTCCGCTCATCCGAAAGAGTAAAAACTTATTCGGTTGAATAAAGTTATTCTTCTAGTCGCCCGGCGGTCGATCAAAAATCACAATGAAACGTGTCTCTTCAAATATAGAAAAACGAAACCGGATTCTTTCTACAACCCCAAAGTATGCCATTGAAGATTCTCAATTTACTTAGAATAGCCTACAATGACTCAGTGGATTCTTTAGTCTTGTGCCTGGCGCCTGACGACCATCGAAATGTCTGGTTAAAGAAAAGGGAGTTGCATCCCTAAAATACACCACAATTATCAAAAGATCTGACAAATGGAATTTAGAATGACCAGCTTCTTTCTTTCGTTTTGCTTGGGTGTCACGAGAACTAGCATCGTATCACGTGACACTATAGATACAATTGATTTGCCACTTTTCTCATATTTCCGCCTGATGATTGAGTGCTTCACATGAAGCTTTAAATAACGACTTCATAGTTATATATATATATATATATATATATATATATATATATATATATATATATATATATATATATATATATATATATATTTGTGAGTGTGTGTGCGTGTGTGTGTCTTTGTGGCACTGCTGGAGAAGAAAGAACGAACTTATAAGTGACGTTCTATTATGGACTCCAACATATGGACGTACCAGTGTCCGCCGACCAGTATAGACTTAGGTACATCAGCTTTGTGCAGACACTGGATGCAGCATGGAAGACCTATCAGGAGCAATGAATGAAAGGGATGGATTGTGAAAGAGAGTCAAAGAAATACATACTATCAGCGTGACTTGATGATGATGATGATGATGAGTATGATGTTTGTGTGTGTGTGTGTGTGTGTGTGTTGAACGATAGGTTGATAGAAAGCCATGGGCAGTTACCTTTCCTGTGTCAGTACATAGGTTATTGGTTGTTCCATAAATGAATACTTCATACATTTAAATTACGATAGAACGCTTTCGACTATACGTCCATGCATAATAAAGATCCAAAATCTTAATGAGGTGGATCAAAAACTGTAATTATTGACTTTATCTTTTAATTCAATTCATTTATTATAGATGCTAGGTTCTTTTTTTTTTTTAAATTCAATTAAATGATTATAATTTTTCAATTCATTTCAGTTCGATGTTGTTTTTTTTATTCAATTTAGTTATAGATGCTACATTTTTCAATCTAATTTAATCATTATAGATGTTTATTTAATTTATTTTTTTTATCTTTTATTTAATTCTTTTAAACGTTAGTTGTTTTATTTAATTTCATTATTAGAGAAGTTAATCTTTTTTTAATTTAATCTAATTTAATTATCATCGATGCCAGACTTTTTAATTTCATTTAATTATTATAGATGTAATTTTTTTTCAATTAAATGTAATTCAATCATTATCGATGTCAGATTTTTTAAAATTTAATCTACTCATTACAGATGACATTTTTTTATTCAATTTAAATATTATATATAGTATATTTCTAAAAAATTCTAATCAAGCCATTATAAATATTGGTTGTTTTTTGTTGATTTAAATTCAATCTAATTTAATTTCTATAAATATTAGGTTTTCTTTTAAATTTGCTTTAAATATTATCAGATGCTGTTTTTCTAAATCTAATTTGATTATTAAGGATACTAGTTGCATTTATTTAGATTTAATTATTATAGATGTCATTTAAAGAATTTAATTTTTATAAATTGTAATAAACATCACGCACAAAGATTGAGGTATGAATGTTTAAATTACCCTGTGACCAACAACAGTGGATGGAGGAGTAAGCCGGCCCGGCAACACAAGCACTGCACTGGGCAACAGTTCTCTGTTCATCTTTCGATTGCTTCATCAAATATACATATATATATATAGTCATCCACAGACAGATTGTTTCGTTCTATCAGAACTCTTCAGTGTGGCTAGACACGCAGGACGCTCGAAGCCGGAATCGAAACCCGTCCAACTTTACGATAGACTAAGGCTTCAGACCACACGGCCACAAGCGGACTACGTTGGCTAAGGGAATTTTTAGGTATTTTTTTATATTTAGCAAACAGCAGCAGCAGCCTTTGTTTACATTTTTTATACCCTACCGGCTACCAGAGAGCTCAATTCTTTCGAAGAGCCTTGCATATATATATATATCCTGTTGATATTACGATATACACATTTCCAAGTACCTAAACATGTACGCTATCAATGCATACACTCACCTTTATAGAAAAGTTCACCGCCTCATACGGGGTGCTATCTCTCTATTAAATTGCAAGCTTCTGAAATATGAAGAACAATTGATATATCTCGGTAGCAATATCTCATCTACTGAGAGCGATGTTAACATACGCATAGGTAAACATGGACTACTAATAGACCACTTCATATACCTCGCTAGCAATATCCCATCTACTGAAAGCGAGGTCGACATACGCATATGTAAAGCATGAACTACTAATAGACCACTTCATATACCTCGCTAGCAATATCTCATCTACTGAAAGCGAGGTCGACATACGCATATGTAAAGCATGGACTACTAATAGACCACTTCATATACCACGCTAGCAATATCTCATCTACTGAAAGCGAGGTTAACATACGCATGGACTACTAATACACCTGTTCATATACCTCGCTAGGATTATCTCGTCTACTGAAAGCGAGGTTAACATATTCATAGGTAAAGCATGGACTACTAATAGACCACTTCATATACCTCGGTAGCAATATATCATCTACTGAAGCCAGGTCAACATGCACATAGGGAAAGCATGGACTACTAATAGACGTGTTCATATACCTCACTAGGATTATCTCATCTACTGAAAGCGAAGTTAACATACGCATAGGTAAAGCATGGACTACAAATAAGACCTGTTCATATACCTCGGTAGAAATATCTCATCTACTGAAAGCGAATCAACATACGCAAAAGTAAAGCAGGAACAACTAATACACCTGTTCATATACCTCGCTAGCAATATCTCATCTACTGAAAGTGAGGTTAGCATACGCATGGACTACTAATAGACTTGTTCATATACCTCGCTAGGATTATCTCATCTACTGAAAGCGAGGTTAACGTATGCATAGGTAAAGCATGGACTACTAATAGACCACTTCATATACCTCGGTAGCAATATCTCATCTACTGAAAGCGAGGTTAACATACGCATAGGTAACATACGCATAGACTGCTAATAGACCTGTTCATATGCCTCGGTAGCAATATCTTATCTACTGAAATTGAGGTTAGCATACGCATAGGTAAAGCATGGACTACTAATAGACCACTTCATATACCTCGGTAGCAATATATCATCTACTGAAGCGAGGTCAAAATACGCATAGATAAAACATGGTCTACTAATAGACCTATTCATATACCTTTTAGGTTTATCTCATCAACTGAAAGCGAGGTCAACATTCGCAAAGGTAAAGCATGGACTATTAATAGACCTGTTCATATACCTCGGTGGCATTATCTCATCTACTGAAAGCGATGTTAACATACGCATAGGTGATCATGGACTACTAATAGACCTGTTCATATTCCTCGGTAGTAATATCTCATCTACTTAAAACGAGATTAACATACGCATAGGTAAAGCGTTGACTACTAGTAGACCTGTTCATATACCTCGGTAGCTATATCTCATCTACTGAAAGCGAGGTTAACATACGTGTAGGTAAAACATGGACTACTAATAGACCACTTCATATTCCTCTGTAGCAATATCTCATCTACTGAAAACGAGGTTAACATTCACACAGGTAAAGAGTAGACTGTTTTTGAAAAGTTAACGACCATATGGAAATCTAGTCTCTTGGATAAAATATATCGATAATCTTCCAAACTATTGCTGCGGTAGTACTATTGCATAATTGCACCACACACATATATATATATATATCTATATATATATATATATATATATGATCTTTAAACGCCTAGTATGTAGATGATATTCTTAAACGAGTCAGATCTCATTTGTTCGCACAAAGTTTAATGGTTTCAAGTATTCTTATCAAACACGATCAATTATATTCACTATAAATCGACTGTGCTCGCAAAGTTAAATGGTTTCATGTATTTGTATCAAACACAAATACTTCTATTTACTATGAATCTTGGCTGAAGAAAAAGCCAGATTGAGACTCCACAAGTATGCTGTATACTTTTTAAAACAATCTTGGAACCAGCACTCCATAAAACAACTGTATGGCCACTTACCTCCCATCTCTCAAACCACCTTCTTAGACGAGCAAGATATGCTTGGCACTACCAGAGAAGTAAGGACGAAATTATAAGCAACGTTCTTCCAAGGACTCCTCCAGCTCCGTGTGGACACTGGGTGCCATAGGGGTGACTTTCTTAGAGTGATTGATGATAGGGGATGGATGGCAGAATAGAGTCCAGGGATTAGTTATCAGCATACTTTGATGATGATGATGAGGATGATAACGATGATGTCTATTCGCATATGCGTTATTGAATCTGAATATGCACGCCTACGAACAGAAGATCTTATAGCGTCATAGAGATTCACGCCCCATTTTTGTACTCATACAATTAAATCGTTCAAATTTCTTTTCTTTGCTTCTTTTTGTTCATCTTTAGTTGGAGAACCAAAAGTAGACAAGAATAACTGGCCCGGAGTGGTAGCACCTGATAGGGTCATATCTATGGGTTAAATAGAACTAATAGCATACTAATGCTAAAATGAATTGTTTGAGTAAACTGAATAGCTTGAAATAGAAATGTTTTTGACAATTAAACCGTACTTACATTTACACTGAGTGCTTATGCTTAACTGATTTATTTGAAATAGAACTGTTTTTCGACATTAAAACTGTATTTACACTTAACTGAATCATTACATACAACTGCTTGAATAGTATGAAATGGAAATGTTTTTGACAATTAAACTGTGTACTTATGCTAAACTGAATTGTTTTAAATTGAACAGATTATTTACATAAAAATGGATTTGGCGTTAAATAACCTACAAAGGTTGATATGCCATAGGACCCAACAAACCAACAACAACAAATCTTTTGCAGTAGATAGCGTATCATAAACCTCATCGCGGTGTAATTATTTTGATATCAACCTGAAAGCAGTAGTGTCTGGTGCAATCAACCAGATCCGAAAATACCTGGTTTATGACGTATAGTAAAATATAATCAAATAAAGCTACAAAATGAAATTATATTAGAAAATGAACGACTTTTTATTAGCATCCTTGATAGGTTCAATACGTTAACCGAAGTTGAGGTTAATAAAAATGAAAACAAAAACGAATAAATACAGATACTGTATCGTTCTAAAAGTGTTGAATAAAAGATTCACTTCACTCTCCTGGGATATCAACGTCGTCCTTGTATTCATTTGTGTTGCTTTCATACTGTGTCTATCAGGATAACACTCTTCATTAATTAATTTTTTTTAAGCTATTGATCCTACGTCTATTTTCAAACAGCAGTAGACAACACTGACAACTTGTTCAGTTTCTCATATCAATGAATCGGCCATTTAAACCAGGGACAATTGGGGCAACGAGAAATCCATTTAGCAAAATAATAGCACGATCTATTCGACAACTGCAACCAGTTTCCGGTATTTACCCGCCACTTTATTTTCTACCAGCTTTAGTTTCAAAATGGCCGCCTTGCCTTGAAGCTTTGGGGGCCATTTTAACGAATAAAGATATACGATTAGAACCCAGATGCGAGCAAATATCGGCCATTTTCTATCGTTACGTCATAACAAATCAGAATTTAATAACTTCACGTCTTATTTGTAATCAACATTTCATATATTGTTCATGATTAAATCGTTCATTTGTTTACGTCGAAATCAATGTTTGTGAAATCGGAAGTACTTACGTACGACAACATACAGACGTAGTAGGATATTTGTTAATAAGCATTTGTCTCTAAGTAGATTCTCATTCTTATTTGACGATTTATACCCATGATTTTTATATAATTAAGGTAATGATTAATTATATTAATCATTTTTTATTAATTATGAAACGCAGTTTCTTCCAGGCAGCGGTCGTATCGATATTGCTATATGGATGCACTACTTGGACGCTAACTAAACGGCTGAAGAAGAAACTAGACGGAAATTACACAAGAATGTTGAGAGCAATATTGAACAAGTCCTGGCGGCAAGACCCCACAAGACACCAACTATACGGCCACTGGCCTCCCATCACGAAAACTATACAAGTTAGACGATCCAGACATGCAGGACACTGCTGGAGAAGCAAGGACGAACTCATCAGTGATGTACTCCTCTGGACCCCCACATATGGCCAAGGAAAAGCAGGACGACCAGCTCGAACATACATACAGCAGCTATGTGAGGATATGGGATGTAACCCTGAAGACCTGCCAAGAGCGATGAATGATAGGGAGAAGTGGCGAGAGAGGGTCAGGGATACCCGTGCTGGCGGCACGACATGATGATGATTTAGTTTTGTAAGGCTTTGAGCTACTTGGTGTCTTTAGTTCAGGTGTCGTAGCCAGACGGGGTGCTCGCATGCCTGCGCGGAAAGGAGATGACAATCATCATCTGCATAACAAATTATCAAATAGGAAATGGGACTGAAGTGAATTGAATGGGTGGTTAACGTCATATCAGAAAGGGATGGCCTGAGAATTTGAGGATTTCAAAAAGAGAGAGTTGAGGTTCGACCGGAGAAACGAGTGGTTGGGGTTTTTGGATCTGATCAGATCAGTTTGGATCTCGACCGGCGGAGATGAGTTGATATCTTAGACACTACAAAATGCGCCGAGTGTGTGTGTGTGTGTGTGTGTGTGTGTGTGTGTGTTGATGTCTGCATAGTATGGTTAGCATAGGCTTTTATGAATTGTGTCTCCTCGTGTCGCCAAGGGCTGAAGACAGAAATAAATAAACCCGTTGGTATTGGAAAGGACAGAGTTGCCTGTATTATTATTATTATTATTATAATCATTATTATTATTATTATTATTACTATTATTGATATCATGACTATACAACATAATTAGGACTGCCATAATGGAAATTGTGTATTATCTTCCTTATCGTTCTTTACAAGTAATACAGAGATGTATTAATTGACGGATTTCAACATGTCAACACGTCAAGAGTTATTCTATGCCTGGACGCTAAGGAATCATGTCTGTTGTACATTTACATTTTTTGTGTAGTTGTTTCTTCAAATTTTATTTGCACTTAGTCCCATCGAACACAAAGGATTTTTAAAAAGATCTATTCAATCTATTGATAGGACCCTAACCGTTACTATCAATCAAGATCCGAATGGACCTGAAAGTAAAGGGGTACTCCATACTCTTCAGATCACTAGAAGTAGACTCTTGAAAATTCAGTATATTATTGCTATACACCTTATGAGATCACTGACCAATTTTTATGATTTCAGGTTCAAATGAACAGCTACAGCAGGAATTCGAATATACCCTACTAAAGCCTGATTATCACAGCTGGTGAATTTCAAAAATGCTATCTGGACGTGAGGACAGTTTAGAAGAATGATATGCAATAAAATTCTGTTTTAAACTTGGAACAAAATGCCACTCAGAGGCTGTCATTATGAGACAATTGAGGAGATGAAAGAGGCTGTGACGAAGGTCATTGACTCGCTCACACAAGAGGACTTCCATGGGGCATTCCAGAAGTTGTTGGAACGGCACAACAAGTGCATTGCAGCCGGAGGAGATTACTTCGAAGAGGACTAGAGTTTCATTAGTGTACTATTAATAAAAGTGCCCATACGAAAAAAGTCTGGGAACTTATTTAATGATCCTCATATATATATATATATATATATATATATATATATAAGTTAGTCGAGGGTGACCCGAAGGCTCCCTTTTCGATAGCTACTACACCAAGGCGTAGGGGAGGGCGCTACTCCATTCCCAGGATTGCTCCACCTTACCCTTGAACCGTACCTTATAATGCTGAGTGTTAAGCAAGGTGGTATCAAGTACCATTTTTAAAGTCTTTGGTATGACTCGACCTGGGATTGAACCCAGGTCTCCCGGGCCATTGGCGAACACTCTAACCGCTGGGCCAATGTCCCGGTTATATATATATATATGCACGACTAAAGATTTCATTTAATGACGTCTGCTGTTGATGAATTTTTTTTAACAAGGGGATTCAACTACAGCAACACTGATGGAAGAATCCCAACGGGCATAATGTTGAAAAATAAGCATTAGGTCACATTCCATGAGAGCATCTTGAGCAGCCTATGAATTATCTTGGGTGCAGTCCTCGTTCGAGTCATACCAAAGACTCAAAAATGGCACTTGATATCTCCTTATTTAATACTCAGCATTATAAGGTATGGATCAAGGGTAAGTGAAAAAATCCAGAGAAAGCAGTATCGCCCTTCCTATACCTCGGTGTAGCTATGAAAAGGAGCCTTCGGGTCGGCCTCGACTACAGTCGACCAACTTATATATATATTGTCGTCCACAGAAAGACTGTTTCGTTCTATCAGAACTCTTCAGTGTGGCTAGACACGTAGGACGCTCGAAGCCGGGATAGGAACCCATCCAACTTTTCGTTAGACTAAGTCTCATACCGTTCGGCCAACAAGCGTACCACGTTTGGCTAAGGGAATTTTTTAGGTATTGTGTAGTAACAGCAGCAGCCGTTTGTTTACATTTTTATACCCTATCGGCTACCAGAGGGCTCAATTCTTTCGAAGAGCTTTGCATTATGCGAGCGGCGGCCGAAAAATCCTTCACCAGAGTGCTCAACCCCCATGGGGGAGCGTATATATTGTCATCCAAAGACAGACTGAAAGCTAGACGGAAATTGCACAAGAATGTTACAAAGAAATTTATACCTTTTTAAAAATTTATTATTTAGTTCTGAAAAAGACATAAATCTCTTTGTGGACCAATTCATTTTGAAATATTTACTTTTCTCAATTTGGACCAACAAGAAAAGAAAAAAAAATACACATATAACTGGTCTTTCTCTCCGTTTGAAGATATTTTTTACACGAATTTTATCTTATAGAAACTAATATTTATAGATTGTCCCCCTTTAATGGTGCATTTTACCCAATATTGTTTAACTTCCGTAATTAAACCAGGAACCGATATTTCCTGCAATCTATGAACATAAACCAACCATTTCCTCTAAGAATCTGTTGGAAAGATTTTTTTAGAAAACTGAAAATATTTTTAAAAATAAATTGTTAAACTTTAACAATAACAGGAAGGGACGCCCATAGGCTGAGTGTTCGTTATAATTTTATAGTTAACAGTTTATTTATATAACCAGTGATATCACGGGTAGGATGTGTCAAATTTTTCATTTACTTTAACGCATTATATATATATAATGTAAAATAGCAAATTTTTATAATAAAATTCTATAGTTTTTCAAAAAGTTTTAGAAAAAGAACAATTGTTAGGTTATATTTTAGAGCCGACTGAATTCGAACTGATGGGCAAGTTTTAAGCTGTTACTTATAGGTACCCATTGACTTTACCAATACTCTACCAACCTCCGCTTTTCTCAATTTCTATACTGCACAAAGAAAAATATTCTGGTGACAGGAAAAAAAAATCTAGAGACTGAATCCTGAATTTAAAGATTTCTAATCTAAATTTTGAATTTGCAATATTCGAAATTCAGTCTGCAAGGGATTGTCAGGGACCAGGAATTACTGTAAGCGTTATTGAGGGAATAAATGTGATGATGATTTTACAAATGGAATAAAAATCCAAATAAGAAATGGCCAGTGTTCATGAATACGCACACACACACACTCTCTCTCTCTCTCTCTCTCACACACACACACACATACATACATACACACACACACACACACACACACATATATATATATATATATATATATATATATATATATATTTAGATGTATTTACCCAACCTCACTGCCACGACCTGGATGTGATACAGTTTTAATTTTCGCCCAGGGTTAAGCTGATTTGAATTTTGAGTTTTCCTTCTCTTGAATTAGTTGTCAAACCAAAACTGAACTTGTCTTGCGACCTGCGCCTGATAGAGGGGTCCGATGGAACCTCACCATCAGATTGTTTAGTGTCATATCCAGGACACTCGTTAGGGTTGTCAGTGTATTCAACAGCTCCAGCCGATTGGGCAATTCTCTTTTAGACATGTCTTATTAAATAAGACAGAACCTTTGCTTCTGCCTATTTTATAAGTGATCCTTTCAAGTTTTCGTATGAGTCTTTTAACATCAAGAGGGAATGAATTGAAAAAGGTGCTATATTTTTCCCAAGTACTTTCGGCCCTCAGCTGGAGTCATCTTCAGGGAAGAACATTGAAATGACAAACAAGAGACGAGTCGTATGCATTTATTTAAAGAGTTGGAGGAAGAGCAAATGGGAAAGAAATTTACCAAAGAGAAATTTACTGGAGATAAGTGGAAGAATTAGCAGGATGTCATTTCAGAACACGCCAGCTACATTCGAAATTATGCTAAGCTGAATTGATCTTGTTTAATCTTCATATAGAGAGCTTTAAGAATTTGGAATTTTCGTTTGTTTTTTCTTTGTATAAAATAGAAATGCTTCAATTAGAATTTTTCGGTATTTGGAAGAGGGAAAAATTCCCAAGTACTTGTAGTTTTCCTTCTCTCCGAGCGTTCTAATGCTTTTCTGATTTGGTATTTTTATTTCACTCATTTGAGAGTTTTTCACACTAGCGTTAGCTGATAGTTTACCACTGGAGTCTCATTCCTTCTCAACCCTCCAGGACTCTTCTTAGTATTCTGGCCGATCTCAGAATGCTGTCATTTGGGTGGTTTCCACTCGTCATCCTATTTCTAAGTCCTCCAGTCCATGTACTAGTCCTTTGGTGACTGTACCGAGCGCGCCAATTACAACTGACATCACCGTCACTTTCATGTTCCATAGGTTTTTCAGTTTTCTAGCAAGGTCCCAGTACTTATCTCTCTTCACTTTCCTTCAGTTTTACCCTGTAGTCAGCCGGAACGGCAAAGTTTATAATTCGGCAGGTTCTCTCTCTCTCTCTCACTTTTTTTTTTTTTGACTATCACAATGTCTGGTCGTCTGGCCGATTTTAGATGATCCGTTTGTATCTCAAAATTGCAAAGCATCTTAGGCATCTAATTTTCTATGGCGGATTCTTGGTTGTTCAAATACCACTTGTAAGTTTGGTAAAATTAAAACTTCTCGCACATTTTTAAACTGTTTAGTTTCTAGATTGTTTTACTAACGCCTCCTATAGCCAATTCGTTTGGAAAAATTCACCTTATTTATTGAATGATCCTTATATATATATATATATGTGTGTGTGTGTGTGTGTGTGTGTGTGTGTGTGTGTGTGTGTGTGTCATCATCAAGTCGCACTTTGCCCAGTCGGCTGGGGCTGTAGAATACACTGTCTGGTAAGAACCCAACCCCAAAGAGTGTCCTGGTAATATGACAATAAACAATCTGATGGTGAGGTTCCAGCAATGGTGGGGCTTTGGGGAATACAAAGCACCCCTTCATTGCCATTACTCCTAGGTCCACTCTGGCCCGGTGTAGTAGTACCTGATTGGCCCCTATCTATGGGTTAAATAGAACTAACGGTATATTTGTGCTAAACTGAACTGTTTGACTAAGCTGAATAAATTAAACCGTACTTACATTTAAACTGCGTGCTTATACTAAACCGAATTATTTGAAATAGAACTGTTTTTTGACACTGAAACTGTGTTTACACTAAACTGAATCGTTTAACATAAACGTTTGACATTTAAGTGTGTTTAAACAAAATCTGTGCTTAAACTAAACTGAATTAACCAAATTAGAACTGCTTGATTAAACTGAATAGCTTGAAATAGGAAATGTTTTTCACAATTAAACTGTACTTACATTTAAACTGCGTGCTTATGCTAAACTGAATTATTTGAAATTGAACTGATTTTGACATTGAAACTGTACTTACACAAGAATGAATTTTTATATATACGAGGATCATAAAATAAGTTTCCAGACTTTTTTCGTACGGGCACTTTTCTTGAAAATACACACATGAAACTCTAGTCCTCTTCGAAGAAATCTCCTCCAGCTGCAATGCACTTTTGTACCGTTCCAACAACTTCTGGAAAGCCCCATGGAAGTCCTCTTGTGTGAGCGTATCAATGACCTTCGTTACAGCCCCTTTCATCTCCTCAATTGTCTCATAACGACAGCCTCTGAGCTTAGGGAATAACCAGAAGTCACAGGGAGGAAGGTCTGGACAATAGGAAGGCTGAGAAACTGTCTTGATGACCTTCTTGCTCAAATAGTCTATGATAAGAATGGAGTTGTAGACTGGTGCATTGTCCTGGTGGAAATGCCACTGACCCGATTTGAAGAGTGCTGGAATCTCTTCCTGAACTCCCTTAAAACCACAACATAGTAACCCTAACCCTAACCCTTTGGCTAATCAACTCTGGTGTATTGACTTCCTTATTCCTCCCACACCTCACATCATCCCTCACAGACTCCCTGCCTTCCTTGAATCTCTTATGCCACTCAAAAACTAACCCTCGATTCATGCAAAATGGTCGAAAAGCAGTCTAAAGCATTCCAT
>OY757918.1:95546587-95624087 GCA_963585895.1 Sepioteuthis lessoniana
GATTCAGCCACATTAGAAAGTTACAACATCTCAGAGTTTTATCGGGGGATTTAAATATTTTATCACTGTAATGGAAGTACGTTTACGGTATAATTTCAGATTGTATCCACATGTTAACACATTCTTGGAATCTCTCACAGGTGATTAAAAAAATGTTAATATTTGAATGAGATTATCTTCATTAGAAAAGCAGAACTGATATTCCGGAGACCATTTGAAGAAGATTCCAATAATGTTTGATTTCGTTTGGTTTTATGGTATATCAACCAATGCCAAATCCTCTTTATACATATAAAATATATACGCTTTCTAAACATATTATCTTGATAACATATTTTAACGAACCTGAGCTTTTTTTTCTCTCTCACTGTTAAATGTTTTTAAGTATTGCTATTTAATTCGAATAATCCTATTTACTATTAATCATTTGTTTGCACACAGTTAAATGATTTCAAACATTACTATGTAACGGTAACAATTCAACATCGGTCATTTGTTTGCATATTTAAACATATACATGATATATAAGTGATTAGTTTGTTGGTTACTTCATTTTTAAGTTTGCACACTAGTATTGCTATTGTTTTTACACAGTTAAATAGTTTCAATTATTGTTATCAAACAAATTCTATTCCATATTGATCGTTTGTTTGCACAGAGTGAAGTGGTTACGAATTTTGCTATTTAACACTAATTATTCTATTCAACATTACTCATTGGGGTGTAATGGTTAAAGCGCTGAACAGCGGAAACGTAGTAAGCGAGTTCGAACTCCAGTCGTGCTATTACGTTCACTTTCGGACAAATACCCATGGGAAAGGTATGAGCCCTTTTATCTTCGATTGTTCTTCTCGAAGGATGGCTTTGGCCCTAAATAACCCACAAAGGTTGCTCTGCCATTAAACAAAGAAACCAAACCAAACCAAACCATTACTCATTCGTTAGCACACAGAATGAGAGTTTCAAGTATTGTTATTTATTACAAACAACTCAATTAAACATCAGTCATTTGTTTACACACAGTTGATTGATCAAACAGTTCTATTTCAAACAGTTCAGTTTAGCATAAATCAACAAAGTTAAATAGTTCCAAGTATTTCTATTTATCACTAACAATTCAATTAAACATCAATAATTTGTTTATACACAGTTAAATGATGAAACAATTCAATTTTGCCCACATTTGTCAAACAGTTTTATTTGACCCATAGATAGGACCTTATCCGGGCCTGAGTGAACTTTATTTGTTCTCCGTCCCACCACCAGACAAGTACGGCACAAGACCTTTTTTTAAATGGGTCCGGATGCTGGGCAGCAGCCCGCACGCGTCTGGCAAAATCCAAAAATACCTTCGGCCTCGTCGGCACTCCTCCAATGGGGGTGCCTCAGACGCCAGGAAATAAAACAGCAAATAATTGGTAAAACAATTGGTGAACCTGCAGAGATGCAGTCGGTGTATTTTATATCACCAGCTGACTGGGCTATTTTGACAGGGAAGATTCCAATAATGCGTTGATAGGGAAGATTCTAATAATGTGTTAACTGGGAAGATTCCAATAATGTGTTGACAGGGATGATGAACGGGAGGAGACAATTTGAAATCATACCATTAAGGAACTCTCATATCAAAGGTGACATTTTAAAACACCTTGTAATTTAAGTGTCGTATAATCTTTATTTCTAAATATGATATTTACGAAGGTGAAACAATAAATCTTGAACCTTATTCGATTATTTGATTAATTAATATATGATATTTCGACTGTACAATCTATGAGGTCCATGAAGTGTTGTTTTAAGTGCAATGACAAAGAAAGAAATTATATTGAAAAGTAAATATCTTTTTTATAAAATGAATACTTTTTTTTTATTATTACGCAACGGACATATTTATATGGACATGTTATATCAATAAAAAAAAATGATTGATTTAGTGATTTTAACGGCCTTAACCCAAGACTGGTTGACAATCTGTTTAGGGTTATTTTATTATTATTATTATGTTTTTTATTCATATCATGTTATTATAAAATAAGTATTATTATATTATTATATTATTAATATGTTATTATTATATGATATTATACTATGTATTTAATCATATTTATTTATATCATTTCATTAATATATTATCACTATTATATCATTATTAAGTTATTATTATATATATTATTATAGTATGTATTTTATGTTATTTATCTATATATCATTATTATCATTATTATTATTATAATCAGTATTATTATGTTATCATTTTATATTATTACTATATTATGTATTTTATGTTATTTTTTTATATTATCATTATATTATAATTATTAGATTATTTTACAATGTTATTATTATATATTATTTTTAAATTATACATTTTATGTTATCTATTTATATTAAATTATTTTTATATTATTATCATAGTATTGTTATATAATTAATATTATGTTATTATTATATATTATTATATTATGTATTTTATGTTATTTATTCATATATTATTATTATTATTATTATTATTTACTCCTTTCGAGTTTTTCAGATCAGTGTTAGCGGATGGTTTTTCACTGGAGTTTGATTGACAGCAAGTCTCCTCAAGTTTCCAAGACTCTTCTCAGGATTCTGACTATTCTCAGCAATGCTGTCATTTGGATAGTCTCTACCCGTCCGCCAACTTCCAAGTCCTCCAGGCCTTTTAATAATCCTTTAGTTATTGTGCCTAAAGCACCAATCACAATTGGCACAATCGTTACTTTCATGTTCCATAGCTTTTTCAATCCTCTAGCAAGGTCGAGGTACTTATCTTTCTTTTCACATTCCTTCAGATTTATTCTGTAGTCCGCCGGGACAGTAAAGTCGGCAATTTTGCAAATTCTCCTTTTTTTTTTTGTTGATTATTATAAGGTCTAATCTTCTGGTCAGGATTAGGTGATCTGTTTGTATGTTAAAGTCCCAGAGGAGTTTATGCGTGTCATTTTCTAGGACAACTACTGGGTTGTGCATATGCCACTTGTTAGTATGGTCAAATTTAAATTTCTTGCACATTTCCCAGTGGACCACCTTGCCGTTCCAGTCGTGTCTCGCCTTATACTCCTTCTGTGCTAATTTGCTGCATTCGCTTATTATGTGATTGATCGTTTCCTCTCTGTCATCGCATAGCCTACATTTACTGTTTTGTTTATCTTATCAATTCTCGCTTTGATATGATTGGTCCTTATGGTGTTGTTCTGTACTGCTATTAGGAGGGATTCCGTTTCTCTCTGAAGGTTTCATTTTCTTCGCCAGGTCCAGGTTTTTTGGTGTGAGATGTTCTTTATTAGTCGTTCAAAGCGGTCATAGAGTTGTTTTTCTCCCATTTTTGTTTCCTAGTTGTTGGCATTCTGTCGTCTATCGTGTTGTCTGTATTGTTTCTGATGGCTGTAATTAGTCCCCTTTCGTGTTTTTCTATGTTGCCTTCGAGCAGTTGTATCGATGCATCAACGCTGTCTTCGATGCTGGCGAGTCCTCTTCCTCCCTCTTTTCTTGGTACATATAGTCTGCCACCGTCGTCTCTGGGATGTAATGTCTTATGCATGGCCATTAGTTTTCTTGTTCTTTGATCCATTTGTTTTAGTTCATCTCTGGCCCACTTGAGAAAGGGTCCCGAATATCTAATGAGGGGCACAGCCCGGGTATTTATTCCTTTGATGAGGTTTCTGCTGGAGAGTTTTGTCTCGAGTAGTTTTCTCGTTCTCCTGAGATATTCTTTCCGGATCTTATCTTTCATTTCCACTTGTTTGATGGTGTCAGCCTCCAAGATACCCAAGTATTTGTAGGTTTCCTCTTCTCCAAGCGTTCTTATTTTGTCGTGATTTGGTGGTTCCATTTCGTCAGCCATATGTCGTTTGCCACTTTCCATGACGAGCATGGCACATTTTTCTATGCCATGTTATTTATTTATATTATCTAGCTTTTACATTATTATATTATTATTATGTTATTGTTTTAATATTATTATCATATAATGTATATTATGTTATTTATTTACATTATATCATTTCAATTTCATTGTAAGTTCACATTTACATTTTTCCGTAGTTTTTTCTTGAGGTTTTTTTTGCACACAGTCTTATTGAAAATACATTATTAGAATTTTTATCAACACATTATTTGAATTTTTAAACAGAACTATTTGGCTCACATATAGGACCCTAACAAGTAAAACCAATCCTGGTCAGAGTGGATATATTAGAGTAATGTCAATGAAGGGGTAGCTAATCACCACAGATCCCTAGAACGAGAGTCTTACTATCAGAAACTGTTTAGTACCATACTTAAAACAGTTAGATTACTTAGAAGAGTCCTGGTGACTTGAGGAGACTTTCTGTCATTTAGACGAAGTTAGGGAAACGCTACCTGTTAAAATTGGTGTAAAAAATTTGCATAGATGGTTTGATTTCTTTTTGTGATGGCATATCAAACTCAGTGGGTTACTTAATGCCGAAACCATCTTAGTAGAAGAAGAGTTGTGGGGGCTTTCAATGGTATTTGTTATTTACCACCCTTTGCTTAGTCTAGCACTTAAGGTTTCTTACAGTACCTGCTGTTTCTGAGTGGTTACTTATCTAAATACTGAACAGCCCCATCGTTGCTTAACTTAAGTGATCTAACAGGGTGATCTAGCACTGGGACTTGTTATTTACCAAGATTTGCTAAGTATGGAACGTAGAGCTCAGGTTACTCACAATACCTGCTGTTTCTAAATGGTTACCCATCTAAATCTTGAAAAGGCTGGTGTTTGCTTAACTTTAGTGATCTATTAAGAACCACTGCTTTTAGCGCGACATGACATTGTTTTTTTTTTTGTTTTGTTTTTTTTTTTTGTTCTTTTTTATTGGCAATGCAATATTTACAGCCAACGTCAAAGAAGATTGTCTATTTTGCATTTCGACTGTTGGCCCACAAATAAATGAATAAACAATGTTATTCATTATATTCTGACGGAAAAATTATTGAATCAGGAAGTAGATAATTATTCGACATTGGCTGGAAGTGTTGGGAGAAGCAAATTAATTTCTTTTAAACTTTATTGAAAACGACAACAATTTGAAAAGCCGGGGTTAAATCAATAGAAAATAATATTGATTTTTCGAAAAATTATAATAATTAATTCCTTTTCTCCCATGAGAGAATAGTTTTGTTGATTTAAAAAAAAACAATCTAAAGTTTATGAATAATTAATTCATTTAAATTGTAATCATCCTTTGCTTATCTAAATGCCTTAATGAGTTTTGCGAAAGTAATTTAAATCGTAAAGTAAATGGGATATTTAAGAGATGATCAGTCACACACACACACACACACACACACACACACACACACACACACACACAGGCATGTTAAAACTTGCTTTCTTTCGATCTCTCTCTCTCTCTCTCTCTATATATATATATATATAGAGAGAGAGAGAGGTGAAGAGCAAAAGAGAGGGGTAGGGATAAACAGACCTGAGACGAAGAGAGACAGATAATATACAATCAAAACAGTTATTATGACTTATTTATTATCAAACTCTACCATAGTGGAACTCAATAGGAAAAAAAATTAATGAATAGATAAAGATACGAATCCAAGCACTTGTACGATGTACTGAAGCTCATCTATCTATCCATCTATCCCATTCTGTTAATATATCTCAATCGTTCATATCTATCTATCTATCTATCTAAGAACTAGGATAGTAGAATACGCCGACTGCACTTTTGCAGAGGGACAAGAAATCCCCACAAAGTGTCCCGAGTATAACATTAAACACTCTGATGGTGAAACTCCAGTCTTGCAGTTTAGGGAACTTGGAACATACCCTCATTACCATTACTCCCAGGTCCACTCTAACACGAATGATAATACCTGTTAGAGTCCCATCTAGTGGTCAAATGGAACTATTCAATGTTTTGCTAGGGATTATTATTATTAAATAGAACTATTAGTTTTAAATGAAATTACTTGAGACCATTTAACTGCGTGCAAACAAATGAGCTCTAGCTGGTTAAAAAATGTTACCAACAAACTAATTTCTTACAAATTATAACATATATATATATATATATATATACTTCTTTAAGAAAAAACAAAAACCGGTCTCATTAGGATTATAAATTATTCAGATCTTATTGATAAAATAATTCAGAATAGATACAGGAAAGAAGGGTGGGAGGGGATAGAAGAGGGGTGAAGAGTTTTCTCCTCATTTAGCCCACTTCCGGTTTTTTCTTATTTTATTGCCGGTTGGAATTATAGTAAATTAATTTTTTTTATCTTTATTCTTTAAATTCTAAATACTTTTCTACTTAAAACTCCAGATTTAATACTAATTTAGATAAATATAACTTTCTTAAATAACTTTATGTAAGGATACAGTAATACTTACATTAAATTAAATTCAAAATTTAAAATTAAATCTTTTTAATTTCAATTTTATTTTCGTGCCTATTTATTCAGTTACCCCTCCATTGAAGAGTACGTAAAGATCATATGTTTTCTTCTCATTTTTTAATTTAATCTAATTTTCATTCATTTACCTTAAATCTCAATTTAATCCTATGTTTTTTTTTTATTTAAGCATCATCTATGATAATTTGTCTATTGTTTAAATTTATTCCTATGTCTACATCTAGCTATTAATTCACATCTCTTATTTAACAACTTTTCAGGGTCTGGGTATGTCATTATTTGTATTTTTTTCCTCTAGACATAGATTACATCTATTATCAAAACATTTTGGAGTATTTGACTTTTTCAATATGGACCATTGAATCTCAGGGGTTAAACCTTTATTTTTCAAACTCCAAAAATGCTTAGATTGTGCTGTTTGGTGTTTCAATATTACCGATATATATATATATATATATATAAGGTTTGTCATCAAATAACCTACAATGGATTTATATGTTGTAAAATTGGACACGGCGACACGAGTTCGAATCCTGGACGAGACTGATTGCATTTCACATTGCACGAATACCCTTGGGAAAGGTATGAATCCAATAATTCTCCCTCCAGCTATGGGTAAATAGTAGGGCAGACTAGGTTCTTCAGCCTTGGTGAGGCAACTAGTCTAGGAGAAGGAAAACTCTGAATTCAAACCTGTTAAACTCCGCTTAAAAATTGACCTTGTGTCATATCCTGCCCGAGCGGAGGGGTTGGTAAATATGTATATGTTGTAAAATACAATCCAGCCCCGGGAGCTGAGCACTCTCGCGAAGAAAACCAAAGAAAAATAATACATATACGTTAAATCCCTTTGCTTGCGCTGGGGTTGCTGATGTCTATGCAGTAAGATATCCCACTGGCATACAGTCAGCCAGGTTTCGATCCCAGCCTAAAGCAACTCACGTGTCTAACCACACTGATGAGCTTGAATACAATGAGATAGTCTGTCTGTGGATGACTATATATATATATATATATATATATATATATATACGTGTATATATTTACCTAACCCTCTGCTCAAGAAGGATGCAGCACACGGTCAATTTCTCAGTGGAATTTAACAGGTTTTAATGCAGAGTTTTCCTTCTCATAGACTGGTTGCCATACAAAAATCAAAGAGACCAATCTCCCCCACAATTTACTCATAACTAGAAGGAAAATAACTGGATTAATACCATTTCCAATGGTATTAGCGCTATGTGAAATGCAAACAGTCTAGCCAAGTTTTGAATGAGTGTCGCCTGGTCCCTTTTCTATGGGGATATCCATTTCACCACAATCGCCAATATATATACATATATATGTGGGTGCGTGCATGTGTGTGTGTGTTTGGAGGTGCATATATATGTGTGAGTGTATATATAGAGAGGAGGAGAGAGAAAGAGAAAGAGAGCAAGGAAACAGTTTATTAGATAGATAGATAGACGAGGCTCACTTAATGTAACGGTTATCGTCGTAGAAAATGGAATCAGTGACCCGATTTCAAATCCCAGACTAGGCTGTTTGCGCTTTACTTCCCTCAAATGCCTTTTGCAAATGCATGAATCTATTTGTGCTCGCCAAATCGTTGGTCAGTCTGGGTTATTTAGCCTTGATACGGCAGCTAGTCTGGGAGAAGAAAAACTGGAAAATAAAGCTATCTTTACACCGCCTAAAAACTGACCTTGTATCACATCGAAGTCATGTTGGAAGGATTTAGCAAATACACACACACACATGTATATATATATATATATATATATATATATATATATATATATATATATATATATTGGGACAGACAAACGGAGAAAGTTGAATATAACCCATGATTAAAATTCGTTTTCTGTTAATATATCTCAATCGTTCATATCTATCTATCTATTTATCTATCTATTTATTCCGCCTATCAACTAGGATTTTAGAATACGCTGACTGCACTTTTGCAGAGGGACAAGAAGTCCCCCCAAAAGTGTCCCGAGTATAACATTAAACAGTCTGATGGTGAGACTCCTTAGATATATTGACGTTCGTAAAATGATAAGAATAAGTGAGTGCAAATTATTTGTATTATATCATGGAGGTGCCCTTGGTGTAAGGGTTATCGTCGCAGGATATGGACACGGCGACACGAGTTCAAATCCTGGACCTGACTGATTGCATTTCACATAGCATTAATACCCTTGGGAAAGGTATGAATCCAAATATTCTCCCTCTAGCTATGGGTAAATAGTAGGACAGACTAGGTTCTTCAGTCTTGGCGAGGCAACTAGTCTAGGAGAAGGAAAACACTGAATTCAAACCTGTTAAACTCCGCTTAAAAATTGACCTTGTGTCATATCCTGCCCGAGCGGAGGGGTTGGTAAATATGATTTGTATTATAGTGAAATATTTTGTAAATAGCAGTAAATTATTTGTATTGAGAATGATAACTTAAAACTATAATTTTTTCCTAAGTATTATTCTTATTAGTTAGTAAAATAATATGACTCTGTGCAAACAAATCATTATTAAGTAGTAAAGTAAAGTTGTCTCCCTTTAGTCAAGGGTGACCCGAAGGCTCCCTTTTCAATAGCTACTACACCGAGGTGTAGAGGAGGACTCTACTCCTTTCCTTGGATTGCTCTACTTTACCCTTGATACGTACCTTATATTGCTAGGTGTTAAGCAAGGCGGTATCAAGTTCCATTTTTAAAGTCTTCGGTATGACGCAAACTGGGATTGAACCCAGGTCTCCCGGATCATTGGCGAACAATCATTATTAAATTGACAGAAATACTTGAAACCTTTAAATTATTTGTTTTACATCGGAATACTTGATACTGTAGAACTGTGTGCAAACAAATCATGATTAAATTGAAATAATTATTTGAAATCATATAATTATTTGTATTATATCGGAATACATGATACCGTATAACAGTGTGCAAACAAATCATAGTTAAATAAAAAGAATTACTTGAAATCATATAATTATTTGTATTATATCGGAATACTTGATACCATATAACTGTGTGCAAACAAATCATAGTTAAATAGAAAGAATTACTTGAAATTATATAATTATTTGTATTATATCGGAATACTTGATACCATATAACTGTGTGTAAACAAATCATTATCAAATTGACAGAATTGCTTGAAACCATATAACTATTAGTATTAGATAGGAATACTTGAGATCTAATAACTGATTGCAAACAAATAATTATTAGATAGAAAGAAGTACTTGAAACCATATAATTATTAATAATAGATCGGAATACTTGAAACTGTGTTACAATGTGAAAAAAAAAAAAACTCTTAAGAAAAAGCTACACAAAAATGCAAATATAAACATGCAATGAACGTGATTCCCTAACCTCTAGACATAAAATAACTCGTGACAGGTTGACATGCAATTAAAATCAATCTATGAATCAATCTAAAGCAGACGCTTCAAATACGCAGCCTATTGACTACATCAACCAGCAGTCTACTTATCTACGATTCTTCGTAAATAAGTATGGAAGAGTGCCCAATTTCGTTTTTTACTTCATTTTGGCAAACTCTGTCCATGTTTCGAAGCAGATACGTTAGTGGACACCCCCCTCAACACACACACACACACCAACAAAGTAAAATCTGCATTGTCCTTAAGGCTTACAGATAAATATTTACAACCTGTGTTGAGACTAGATAATTCATCTGATTAGAAATATAGTATCACTGACTGCCGCAAAACGTTGCCAAAAATCATCTTCAACATGATCTGGGATCAAATAAAAACAATCATCATCATCATCATGTCACGCCATCAGCATGGATCTCCTTGATCCTCTCCCGCCACCCCTCTCTATCGTCCATTGCTTCCGGTAGGTCTTCAAGGCTACATCCTGTATAAGCATACAGCTGTTGTATGTAGGTCCAAGCTAGACGTCCTGCCTTTGCTCGTCCACGTGAGGGGGTCCACAGCAGTACGTCACTTATGAGTTCGTCCCTACTTCTCCAGCAGTGTCTGGTTCTTCTAACTTGAATAGTTTTCGTGATGAGTGGTAAGTGACCATACGGCTGCTGCTTTGTGAGGTGCTGCCTCCAGGACTTGTTCAATATTGCTCGCAACATTCTTGTGTTGTTGCCGTCAAGCTTTTTTACCAGCCGTTTAGTTAGCGTCCATGTAGAGCATCCATACAGCAGTATCGACACGACCGCAGCTTGAAAAAGAAAATGAAAGCAATAATAATGTTTATTATAATTATTATTTATTATAATTATAAATGATTATAATAATGTTTAATCATAGTTTTAAATATGAACTTCAGTAAAAACAATTGTGACACTTCTGTAACCTCCTCGTTAACTGCTTGATTTAATTTTATATACTAAAAAAATGAATGCCATGTTACTAGGATTAATGACAGGTGAAGGCGATAAGATATTTTGAAAAATGATGATGTTAACTAAGGGAGGTCTTAAATCGGGGTTGGTAAAATAAGACCAAAAAAAAGGTTTAATTCCTCGTCATGTGATGACTGACCTTTGACTATACTGAAGAGTTTATTAATCATAATGATATTTGGCCTATTGAGTAATACCAGTATCCACATCTTGGTTGTTTTTAGTAAAGTTGGTGACCATAGTTGAGGGCGACCCGAGGGCTTCCCCTTGAATAGCTACTACACTGAGTCTAGGGAAGGGCGCTACTCCTTTCCCTAGATTGCTCCACTTTACTCTCGATACGTACCTTATAATGCTGAGTGTTAAGCAAGGCGGTATCAAGTACCATTTTTTGAGTCTTTGGTATATTCGACCTGGGACCATTGGCGAACACTATACTCATTGGCCCAATGCTTGTTATTGTAAAAAAGAAATTGATAATTGTGTTCTATAGAGGATACTGCAGTCAAAACACTTTGACTATATTCTTTCATACTCAAAGTGATCTTCAGTGAAACTCATTAGATATAATACGCTTAAGCCATTATTTTGTACTTAGATTATAATAAACCAGTGAATTATCTGTCTATTACATAAAGTTTGTATAAAATAAGTAAAGTAGTAAAGTTGTCTCCCTTTAGTCGGGGGCGACCAGAAGGCTCTCTTTTCAACAGCTACTACACCGAGGTGTAGAGGAGGGCGCTACTCCTTTCCCTGGATTGCTCTACTTTACCCTTGATACGTACCTTATATTGCTGAGTGTTAAGCAGGGAGATATCAAGTACCATTTTTAAAGTGTTTGGTATGACGCGACCTGGGATTGAAACCAGGCCTTCCGGACCATTGGTGAAGACTCTACCCACTAGCCCAGTGAGCAAAAACTTTATGATATCCTATTAAGTTCTTTTTTTTTTATCTTAATTAAGCCATCTATATTATAAAGAGTTAATCTTTGTATATATATATATATATATATATATATATATCACTGCAATGAAATGAAAATGGAACATAGCAGTGATATTTTTATTAGAGCAAGATTATTATTATACTCATAAAAAATAAAGCAATCTCCAGTTCATTTTGATCTTTATTGATAATAAGGTCGAGATTGTGGTTGTGCTCGAGTAATCATTATAATTTATCAAAGGAGATAACTGCTAAATGCTAATTATTGAGTATATATTTATTTATTTTTAACTAATTATAAATTCTATACATAAGATGTAATGATAAGAGGATTAATAACAGCTGAAGGTGTTAAAGTCTTTAGAAAAATGTCAATGTCTACAAAGTAGGGGGCTTAAAATGAGATCGGTAAATCTATGACTGTAAATATGGCGAGCAAACAAAATGAATCATGGGATGTCTTAGATAAACTAAGGCAACCACTACACAGATAACCTAGTCAGCTGAGACTGTGGAACGCGCTGACTGCATCAGTACAGGGGAGTAAGACCCTCCCCAAAGTGTATCCTGGTTACGACACAAAACTGCAACTGGTGGTGAGACTCCAGACCAGTAGCTTTGGAGAATGTGGAGTATTCCTTCATTGCTATTACTCCCAGGTCCACTCTGACTCAGAGTGGTAGTACCTGTTAGGGTCCAATTTAAGGGTCAAATAGAATTATTTGATCATTTACAATACTTGAAACCACTTAACTGTATGCGAACAAATGACTAATATTAACTAAGGGAGAATTAAATTGGGATTCTATCTCTGACGGTAAATATGACGAGCAAACAAAATGCATAATAAGATGTCTTCGCTAAGCTAAGACAATCCTTGCACAACTTGATCAGTCAGCTGAGGCTGTTAAATATGTTGACTGCGTCTCTGCAACGAATATCTTAGATATGACTAAATCATGTGAGGAATGTGGAGTACCCTTTTTTTAGTTATTACTCCCAGGTCCGCTCTGATCTGGAGGTTATTTCCTTTTAAGGTTCCATTAATAAGTCAAATAGAACTATTAAATCATTTACTATACAATACTTGGCAAACAAATTACTAATATTCAATTGAATTATTAGTGTTAAATAACAATACATAAAACTATATAGCTGTGTGCAAATATAGCCCAGTCGGTCGACGCTGGAGAATACACCGACTGTTCCCTTGTCCACCTGATCGGGTCCTATCTATGGTTCAAAGAGAACTATTTGACATTTAAACTGTGTCCAAAGAAATGACTTGCATTAAATTAAATTGTTAAAAATAGAACTCTTTGACAATTGAACTGTGTGGAAACAATTGATTGTCTACTTGAATTGCAAGTGATACACAGTGTTGTAGGTGACTCACCTATGACCAAAATAATGGACTTACCCAAAGGTTGTATTACTCAAGAACTAAGCTGGTAGAGCGGGAGAGCAGCAGCTGTTGTAAGGCAGACTAGTGGGGCGTGCATCAAATACCGTAGTAAGGCAGACTAAAAGTTTTGATTTTTTGTCTGAATTTTTTGCGACTTCTGAAAAGTGAGTTATTATTATTGTTACATTTGTTAAAATTTGTTATTGCATATTTGTTATCGTTATTAAAGCTTTGTGACCCCCCTCAAACTATTGTTGTTTGTTTGTGAGGAGGGTCAACACTCGATATTTGTTGAATTCTGTTTTGAAAACGAACATTTTTACAATTTCTATATTTTACACGCACTCCAAAAACCGTCAAGAACATTCGTTTTTTAACGCCTAGTTGCCTAATAAGCAACTATGGCAGAATCGACATCTCCGACATCTCCACCACCGCATTCACCGTCTGATATTTTCGACGGCCTAAGTCCCCCCTCACAGCCGGAAAATAAATGGCCAACACTTTCTCCGGCCAGTACTATACCACCCGCCCAGAGAGTGCCATCATTGCCGGCCTCCTGGAAAGAAAAACTGACACAAAAAACCCAGCTGGATTACAACATATGCCGGGAAAAATACGAAAAATATTTCGAAGGGAATAGGATTCATCCTATTCCCGAACTTATAAAAGAGGTCGAACCAAAAACGATTTCATTCGTAGGAACAGATCTAAGAACCAGGAGGTTGGCCGGCATTAAAAAAGACGTTTTTGAAGATTTATCAAGGGCAGCGGACATCCCAGCCAAATATTACTGCCGACGCAGCTTTGCTACCTGGGATGTACTGCTGCCATCGGAAGAACAAGCGGCGAAGCTGGCCGGAGGAAATATTACTTCTAAATATTTCCGGCTGCAGCCTGAGTACATGGAGAGGCGTAGAATAAAAATCACCGTGTGTAATGTCCCGATTGCACTCAATGAAGAGGTCTTGGCGGCCTACTTAATAAAGTATAGCAACATCGAAGCTATAGATAAAGCCAAATCGACCAACGGGACAGCGCACGGTGACTACGTCTTCACCATGTGCTTAGACAGAGGGGGCTTCACAGCCATACCACATACAATATCATATGAGGACAGGGCTATGACGGTTGTGGTTGAGGGCAGGAAGCCCCAGTGCTGGAATTGTAAGCAGCTGGGGCACTTTTCAAAATCCTGCCCTCAAAAGACCACTAAAACAACACCGACCACAACAACACCAATAGCAAAAACAACGACAACTATAGCAGCAGCAGAAGAAGAAGCGGCGATCGTGGCCGAGCCAAGTGAAACTTCAAAAGATAAAACTGGGGACAGCCCCAACAAAGAAGAGGGCTGGACCCAAGTAGTGAAAGGGGGAAAAAAGAAAAATCTCCCATCAAAGAACCAGCAAAACAAACCCCCATCAAAGAACCAGCAACAGCAACAGTTTCAAACAAACCAAACATCACCACGACTGCTAAAATTGGCTCTAGTAATACTCCTACAACAAACACAGCCAAACCATCATCATCATCGACATCTACAAAATCATCATCAGCATCGTCATCTCTGAAAAAGAAAAGTAAAGAAAAAAATATTGAATATGAAGCAATGGATTATACCATAAACCTCAAGCGACGAAGGGATAGTGGGGACTCAGTAGCTGGGGAAGGGGAGAAGAAACATGTAAAGGGACCACACCAAGACACAGAAACGCAGTCCCAAATGCCCTCCCTGCCTCAACATAAGGAGGAAATAAAGAAAAAAGAACGATCAGCGCAAATTATTCCTCCCCCACAAAAACCTCAAAATACCCCAGCACACCTCTCTGACTTCCCACTTTCCTCCAAATCACCTTCACTGTCACCTATCAAAACCCCCAGACAACTTGTAAGGTCACACTCGTTGACCAGAGAGTCGCCGACAAAAGAAGCAGCAACATCATCATCACCATCAACACATCAAAAACCAAGGTCACTGTCGGCTTCAAACGAAGCCCGACGTGCCTTCACTGCATACCACTATTGTCAAGACATACTAGAACCACAACATATGGACCATGTTTTAAAAAAAACACTGAAACCTTTATCATCCCTAAAAAACATAAATGGCATGGACATCACCAACCCGTATCTTTTCAAGAGTGCCGCAATGGTGACCACATTCGTCCGTTCGGCTGGACCCCGAACCAAAGAGCTCTGGCACTTTCTTGAGGGGGCCAGTCGAGCGGACGTAATGTTGGCGGATTTGCGCCACCAAAGTTTGAAAAAATTGCTTCCTTTTTGTTCGGGTAGGGTCCCGATTTTAGTTCACCCGTCCTTCTATTGGTCCCTAAAGTTGCGGTACCCCGTGGATGTCGGGGGAATTACCAGGGACGACCGAGTAAGTACTGAGCTCGACACCGGATCCCTGCGTCACGCCGTCAGCATCCTTACCCCGAAGGATTTCCGGCCCGTAGTCGACGATGAGTAAGGTAAGTGGGATTGATGGCTCTAAACCTTGCTACTTTGAATGTGAGGGGATTGAGGGATCCGGGCAAGTGTACGCGCTTGCTTGGTGAACTCAAAACTCTCGGTGTAGATGTTGCTGCAGTGCAGGAAACCCACTTCACTTGCGGTGCCGACTGTCGTGTGCTGGAAAGCGATTTTAACGTTTTCTCAGCATACGGCAGCCGTACCAGCGTTGGGGTTTCTTTGCTAGTTGAACGCATCCTTGATGCTGATGTTGACGTTGTTTTTGCAGGTGACGGGGGCCGACTGGTTGTGGCCGATGTTGCCGTGAAAAGTTTCAAGTTTCGTCTGGTTGCAGTTTATGCGCCCAATATCGTTGTGGAGAGGGTTTCCTATTTTCGTCGGTTGGCGCCGTTCCTGGACGATACGAAGCGGCTAGTCTTAATGGGTGATTGGAATGCGATCCTTGATCCCAAGATAGATAAGGTCGGTCGGGGAGCTAGTCGTGCGGGAAGGTGTGAGAGCAGCCTTGTCTGCTTCGTGACTCGTCACGGTCTCGTCGACAGGTTTCGTCTTGATCACCCAGGGCGGGAGATGTGGACGTGGCTAGATAGCTCGCCCTCTGCCAAAGTAGGTTCCTACTTGGACAGAGTGTTAGTGAGACGAGCTGACATTGACTTTGTTAGTTGTCCCACGTTCCACCTGATAGCGTGGACTGACCATAAACTTGTTAGAGTCAGTCTACGGTTAGCAAATAGGCCTAGTCTAGCCGGCTACTGGAAGTTCAATACCTCCTTACTGGAGATACGGGACTTCCGGGATCGGCTGGAATCCCTAATTCAGCGGGCGTTAGTGGGGGCGGTTACCGGGAATAGGTGGTGAGGATCTCTTAAACATAGGATTAGAGATTTCGCTACCAAGTACGGTCGCCAGCTCAACTTAGATAGGACCAAGGAAGCGAAATCTATAGACGATAGACTTTCCCGGGCGGTGGCTGGGAGGGATTCCCTAAACGTAGAGCTAGCTAGGGGGGACCTTGAGCGCGAGAGTAGCGAGCGCTACAAGGGATACATAGTTAGATCTAGGTTAAAGAGAGTTCTCAACGAAACTGTGAAAACGAACGCGACTGCCCGTGAAGAAGAAGTGCGAAGGTTCCCCGATTGGTATATCGTTTCTGTCAAGGCCCCGGATGGGCGACTGCTGCGATCGGGTCGCGAGATTCGTGACGCCTTTCGGGCGCACTTTTGGGATCGCTTTGCCCGCTGTACTGATCTCCCGCTCCGGGAGTTTCGTAGCTATCTTGCCGACTTCCCCCGCCTTGAGGTGGCTGAAGCGGCTAGCTGCGAGGGTGTGGTTACTGAATGCGAAGTCTGTGACGCGTTGAAGCAGGTCGGCCTCAACAAGTCGCCGGGACTTGATGGTTTGCCCTACGAAGTGTACTTGAGGATGTCGCACATGTTTGTGCCTATTCTGACGGATATGTTCAACCATTGATTCGCCCAGGGAGCCATCCCTGGTAGCGTTACCAAGGGCGTGATCACATTGCTGAAGAAAGGTGGCAGGCATGTTTGGGACGGTTTAGATGACTACAGGCCCATAACTCTGCTTAACACAGAGTTAAAGATTTTGGCCCGGGTCTTAGCGAATCGTTTACAGCTTGTCATTAGCGATCTGATCGGCCCCGAGCAGACCTTTGCTGTGAAGGGAAGATCAATCCAGGACAACCTGCACTTGATTCGCGAGGTCCTAGAGGGGATAGAAGACGGCACCAAGGCCGCGCTGATCAGTTTAGATCAGTCCAAGGCCTTCGATAGGGTTTACCATCGGTTTTTGGCGACTGTTTTGGAGACTGCCGGATTCAAACCGGAGTTCCGCAGATGGATTAGCATGATGTACCACAACCCTCAGGCAGTGGTGCAGGTGAACGGAAGGCGTTCGAGGGTGTTCGCGGTCGAGCGTTCGGTCCGGCAGGGCTGCCCGTTGTCTCCTCTTCTCTATGTCCTAGCTTTAGAGCCCCTGCTCTGTAGGCTTAGGGATAGGACGACAAATCCGGCCCTGCGCGGTGTCCCTTTTGCTGGCCCTCTTACGGCAAGGGTTTCTGCGTTCGCCGATGATATCACAGTTTTTGTATCCCACCGCCTGGATATAGAGGCTGTGAAGAAGGCGGTTAGCGAGTACGAGCGGATTGCAGGAGCCAAGGTCAATTTTGACAAAAGCGAAGGTTTGCGGCTCGGTGCTTGGAGGGGTAGCAATACTCTTCCAGGGCCCTTCCGCTGGAGTGACGGACCCGTCCGCATCCTCGGGGTGTGGTTCGGGCCCGACCTCCAACTGGAGCGAAATTGGTTGGAAATACAAGCCAAGGTGAATGCTCAGGTGGGAATCTGGCTTTCAAGGAGGTTGTCCTTAAAGGGCAGGGCGGAGGCGTGCGCCGTGTACGTCTTCCCCTTGATCCTTTACCGATTGGCTGTAATTCCTCTGCCTAAGGTACATCGGTTGGCGCTGCAACGATCCCTTTCCAGATTGCTCTGGGGAGGTGCAAGACCGATGGTCCGTAGGCAGGTCTGTATCCAACGTCCACGCAACGGGGGTATAGGTATGCCTGATCTGGAGAGCCACTGGCTTGCTGAAAGACTTGCATACTTGGGCAGAGCCTTGACGGGGGACGCAGTGTAGAGACTGAAGGCGAGTAGGACTTTTCCTCGCCTAAAGTCAGACCCAAAGGCTGAAGGTCGACGTAGGCCTTTGGGCGAAACACTGTTTGTCCGCGAGTGCCGAACGGCCCTTCGTAACCTTCTTGGGTCCAGTGACCTTTCACGGCCTCGAAAAGAACTATATCGGGAGCTAGTGGTGGGTTCCGTATCTGATCCTCTCAGCGAGCGGCGTGGCTGGACGACGGAGGAGATTCGCTCTCATTGGAATTGGGCGCCAGGATCGAGCTTCTTGAACAACTCCGAGTTCTCGCTCACCTGGCAACTTGTTCGAAATGCGTTACCCCTTGTCGGCTTGAACTACAAAGCGGGCCTGGCAGACATGCCCGATTGCGCTCGCTGCAGCAGTGGATTGGAAGAAACGGCTGAGCACACCTTCTACTACTGCGAGCGAGTTCGCCCGTTTTGGGATCACGTCGGCGAGTGGGCGGCTCGCATCGAACCCAAACAGCTCGACGTTGGTTACGTCGTGGACAACGTTCTTCCTCCGTATCAGGGTGAGAAGCGTGTTGTGTTTCTCGCGATCCTAGCTGTAGCTAGAATGGTGATTTGGACGACGCGAAACAAGGGATTGTATGACGATGCAAACTTTTCTCATCGTGATCTGGTTTTGTATTTTCGGCATCAGCTGAGGGTCAAAATTAGATTGATAGAAAACGCTTGGATCGCATAACATTCAGCAAAAGGTGGGTGCATGCAGCGAGCCTGGTCGTGCGAAAAGGGGCAACGTTGGAGTCATCCTTCCCTCCTCTGCCGGCTCATGGCGTCTACGGTACGGGTCCTTAGGGACCCCATCCCTGGTAAGTAGGATTGTTTTTTCCCCCTGAAACCTAGTTAGCAGTATGTTTGAGAGTCATTGTCCCCGTCATCTAGCCGATAGTTCTTAAGATCTTCCCCATCCCCATTATTTTTGTACCTCAACCCGTATCCCAGTCCGCTTTTTATTGAAGATCTTGAACATTCATATGTACAAAAATCATACTACCTGGTCGTATCCACCCATACCACGCCCAAGCCCTTATTTCTTTGACCCCTGTAGATTAGGATTCCTGCCCCACCTAGGGTAGGTCCGGCTTGTTTCCGGTTTTTTCGACCCGGAAAACAGTCGGCCTCCAATTTTTATAGACGGGGGGGGGATGGGAGTTCAACCAAACGGGGGATTTTTCCTTTGTTTTTGTATATATTTTGGGGTTTTTTCTCCCATTCCCATCACATTCATTGTAAATAAATCATACTTGTAAATAAAAATCATTCATCAATCTCGGGATTTTAAGTAGGACTTCTTCATAGAGCAAATGTGGTATTTTGGTGATTGTTGCGCATATGGCGATGGATGAATGGTTATATATTGTACTGCTGAATGGGTCGGTAAATGTGGCTAGCTAGGTCTCCTTAGAATATATAGAAAAGAATGACCGCTCCCTCAAGGCCTTGTGACTTCTGTGTAATATACGCAGAAATAAAAGCAGCTATAGAAAGCACCTTGCCTGTCTTCGTGTACGTTGAACCAAAGAGATCCTCCTCAGAGACTCGGATACATTTGTGTGGCACTCATATATCCGTGTTGAGTTATTCATTGATTGACCCTTAATAACCGGTCATAACACATAGCAATACTTGTAAATATTTCATTGTATACAAATGATTAATATTAATTAGAATTATAACCATTAAATAGCAATAATTGAAATGATTTTAATGTGTAAAAACAATAGCAACACTACTGTGTTCTAATTATTTCTAACTTATTTAAAAATGAAATTACCTACAAACTATTCCCTTACAAATCATATATATATATATATATATATATATATATATATATATATATATATATATATATATATATATATCCTTCTAAATGTGTCCAAATGTATGAGTGATGTTAAATTCTTACTGCTACATAGCAATACTTGAAACTACCGGGATGGGAGTTGGAGTCAGATCAATGCCAACTGGTCATTTGGTCGAGAACGTCTGATGTTGCAAGACCCGAAACCCCCAGCGAACCCAAAGGAAACATCACTGATGACCAATCTCGATGCATCAATGAAGATGTATGATATAAGTAAATAAGAAACCAGGTTCGTTTAAGAATGTTGTCTACAAAATGTGTTAACAAATCATATATTCAATTTATGTAGAAAGAGGATTTGGCATTAAATAACCTACAGGGGTTGATATGCCATAAAACCAACAGTGTGGGATAAATAAAATTATTAATGTTAAATAGCAAAATTTGAAGACGATTCCTAAAATGAGGTAGCGTTTTATAAACATTCACATTGTTTACAATCAACGTCAGGCGGGAAATGTCTCCGTATTGTAGTGGCTAAATGCTGACTTGCGGTATCGTTGTATAAAGAGTTCGAACTCCAGTCGCGCTTTTACGTTCACTTTCAGACTAATACACTTGGTAAAAGGCATGAACTCTCTTATCTTCCATTTATAGGTTAAATAGTACCACTACTGTCCTACGTGGATAGCTTTGGCATTAATTAACCCAGAAGAGTAGATATGCTATTAAACAAAGAAACAAAATAAAATGAAGGGGCAAAGAGAGCATACTCTTGACCAGTAATTCTCAATAATTTTTGCTTCGTTGAAAGAGAAATTCAAACAGTACTGTATTTTTTCCAATAAAGTTTAGAATCTTGGAACAATAAAGGATGAATTCAAAGTCTTTTTCCTTTCTTTTTTCTCAAGGATTTTAAATGTTCTTGTAGAAGCAATTAATACAGAATGGTGAATAGGTCATGATTTAAAGAAAATCTTTTTAGTTGCTTGTTTGTTTGTTTGTTTTTTAATATAGTGTATCAGATGATAACAAATCAAAGTTTATTATTTTTCTTACATAAAAATCAATCTCAAATTTTTCATAAATATACCCACCTCTTTATCAGGGCATTGAATACAACAACTGCACTTCCTTGAAGAGCGATGATTTTTAATAATACGGGTATTCATTAAGATGAACTTATTGAAAGCACTAAGCAATGATTCAAATTAGTATGAATTTGTCATAATGGGATATGGACGTCAATGTTTCCCATAAGTTTTTTCCATTTAATGGAGGTGCCCGTGGTGTACTGGTTATCGTCGTAGGAAATGGACACGGCGACACGAGTTCAAATCCTGGACGAGACTGATTGCATTTCACATAGCACTAATGCCCTTGGGAAAGGTTTGAATCCAATTATTCTCCCTTCAGCTATGGGTAAATAGTAGAGCAGACTAGGTTCTTCAGTCTTGGTAAGGCAACTAGTCTAGGAAAAGGAAAACTCTAAATTCAGACCTGTTAAACTCCGCTTCAAAAATTGACCTTATGTCATATCCTGTCCGAGCGGAGGGGTCGGTAAATATGCATAAGTTTTTTTCTATTCATGACATTTCTCAAGAAAATAAGAGTTATTTAGCAATGTCCATCTTCTTGACAAATAAAATGTAACAAGTTCTTATGGGTTACCAGGTTCCAGTAGCAAGGAACAATTCTTTCCGTGATCTATTATTGTATGCAAAAAGTTAAAAGACTCCAACAGCTCTTTTATTTATCAATAATTCAAAGGAGAAATGATTCGATGCCTTTGTATCACAACGATACTAATAGACATTTGTGCCACCACGTGACGATTGGGGTTATTCATGTGTTACTATATCTTAAGTGGTAAGAAGACCCTGTTGTAACTTTGACGAACACACAAAAGTCTGTCTTAGTTCGCTAACACAAACGTTTATTCGCTACTACACTTTTTAAGTGGTCATCGGTAGAAAGAAACAAAGTATGAATGCTGAGTCGATCACGTTAGCTAAACAAAGAAAAACAACTTATCATGAGAGAGAGAGAGAGAGAGAGAGACAGAGAGACAGAGAGAGAGAGAGAGCAAACACAGACCTTTAATTTTCTCTCTGATTTTCTGTTGCAGTTCTAACGAATTTGCTCATTGGTTTCGTCTTCACAGCTGCGCGTCTGGTGTGAGACCACTTTTCGGAGTTCATCTCAAGATAGGAGCCGCAACTTTCGACTATTTTTACAATTTCCTGGCTAGTGTTCATTCTCGTTTTTACCTCGTCACGTCTCCGAGCCAAACAACTTTCAAACCTGAGTCGTCCCCTTACTTCTGCTTAGTGTCGAATGGAGGAACATATCCGTTTCTGGTGGTTCCACTCCTACGCAGAAGATTTGGGACTTAGGTTTTGTTCTGGTCATTTTTAATTACCACAATAATTCATCGGTCATCGGTGACTGGCTGACCTACAAAAAGTGGTTTGGCCTGACTCCTCAGAGGTCAGCTGGCCGTACCGTGGACTCTGTGTCTGCTTTTTCTTCTAATTATCTTTTTCTATTACTCCTTCTTTCCTCAGAAATTAGCTTTCCTTCTCTTCATAATTTGGATCTACCATATCACGTTACACCTTTTCCAAAATGTTTTAACCCCTTCTCCAATATTTCGAGCTCAGGTAGATCACGTCAAATAATGATGATAATGATCATAAGAATAAGAAAATATACCTATGGCGTGGATTTACTAAAAGAAGGCCTACTTAATGGTTCCGCAAGCATGGATATTAGAGAGCTTGAAAATATGCAGAATATCCAACTAAATAAAAAATAACTTCATCCTGAATGATGCGGGAAAATGGAGGTATGGTTATTTGAGGGAAGTCAAACTCTTACGGAAGTAAAAATACAAAGAGGGGTCTGTCAGAAAGATAAATTTAAATTCCCCCTTAGTAGACTGACACCTGACCAAAACATAAAAGGCCTAAGAATATATAGAAAGGAAGAGAGCCATCTGCTTCTCTAAAAAATATACAAGAATTTATAAGCCAGTAAAATGGGCTCTCTTTTACATAGTTTCAAATAGTCCAATGCAACTAATTTTCAAATAGATCTATTTGACCCATAGTTGGGATACTAACAGGTAATATTACACAGAGTCAGAGTGGATCTGGGAGTAATGGCAATGAATTGTTGACTCTTCATCTCAAGGGGTTTAAGACAGGAGAGTCACCATCAGATATTGTTTAGTGTCATATGCTGGACATTGGTTACAGAATAGATTTTGGTAATAGATAATATCTAATAATATCCATTTTATTGTATAATATTCCATTAGTAATTATAAAAATATTTAAATAAATGACTACTAAGTAAAATTATGCACTCTAAGACGCTTGTGTCGAAGGAAATGATTAAAAATTATGTATTTACTCAATTCCCTTGCGAGGGACAGGATGTGACACAAAGTCAATCTTTTAAGAGGAGTACAGCTGGTTTGAATTGAGTGTTTTCATTCTGCTAGATTGTTAGTTTAACCAAAGCTAAAGAACTCAGTCAGCTCTTCTATTTTTCCCTTGGCTGGTTGCGAGCAAATAGATTCATACTTTTCTTGAAAGTATCATCACTTAGAATTCACCGACTGTATCCATTGAAGAGGGTTCAGACCACTTCACAAAAGGAGTGTCTTTGGTATTTCAACAGAGAGCATCTGTTCTGAGACGTGTGGAGTACCCCTTCAATGCCATTGGTCCCAGGTCTACTCTGGCCCGGAGTGGTAGCATCTGATAGGGTCCTATCTATGGGGCAAATAGAACTGTTTCACATTTAAACTGTGTGCAAAAATGATTGGTGTTAAATTGAATCAGTAGAAATAGAACAGTTTGACCATTTAATTGTGTGTAAACAAATGATTTATCATATTTACTCAACCCCTCCGCTCGGGCAGGATATGACACACAGTCAATTTTTAAGCGGAGTTTAACAGGTTTGAATTTAGAGTTTTCTTTTTCCTAGACTAGTTGCCTTACCAAGGTTGAAGAACCTAGTCTTCCCTACTATTTACCCATAGCTGGAGGGAGAGTAATTGGATTCATACCTTTCCCAAGGGTATTAGGGCTATGTGAAATGCAATCAATCGCGTCCAGGATTTGAACTCGTGTCGTCGTGTCCATTTCCTACGACGATAACCATTACCCCACGGGCACAAATGATTTATGCTTACTTGCATCGTTAGTGTTATATTGCAATGCTTGGAACCATTTAACTGAAAAACGAACGAGAAATGTTGAATAGAATCATCGATGTTAAATTGTAATTATTTGAAACTTTTTAACTGTGTACATAAATTAAATTATAGGTATTACATAGCAATACTTGGAACCTTTTGACTCTGTACAAATGAATGAATAGTGTTTAATAGAAAAATTAATACTAAATAGCAATACTTATAATTACTTCATTGTCTGCATTAATATTGAATAGAGCCGCTTCTGTGAGATAACAATAATTGAAACAATTAACATTTTAGAAACAATAGCAATACTAGTGAGCAAAGAAATTAGTTCTAACCAGTTGGAAAATAAATCTAGTTACAAACTATTCACTTACAAATTATATATATATATATATATATATATATATATATAATTTGTAAGTGAATAGTTATATATATATCTATATATATAAGGCTATCAATCATATGGAAGTCAGACCTGACCGATAAAATGAAACTCAGTTTCTTCCAGGCAGCGCTCGTATCGATACTGCTATATGGATGCACTACTTGGACGCTAACTAAACGGCTGGAGAAGAAGCAAGACGGCAATTACACAAGAATGTTGCGAGCAATATTGAACAAATCCTGGCGGCAACACCCCACAAGGCACCAACTATACGGCCACTTGCCTCCCATCACGAAAACTATCCAAGTCAGACGAACAAGACATGCAGGAGACTGCTGGAGAAGCAGGGACGAGCTTATAAGTGATGTACTCCTATGGACCCCCACATATGACCGGGAAAAAGCAGGACGCCCAGCTCGAACATACATACAGCAGCTATGTGAGGATACGGGATGCAGCCCTGAAAACCTGCCGGAGGCGATGAACGATAGGGAGAAGTGGTGAGAAAGGGTCAGGGATATAAATGCCTGTGGCACGACATGATGATGATGATGATATATAATTTGTAAGTGAATAGTTATATATATATATATATATATATATATAGATCCATTTGAATGAGTGCAAACAAATGAATAATAGTAAATAGAAATATTTGAAAGCATTTAACTGTGTGCAACAAAAATAAGCTGAAGCTCGTTTAAAAATGTTATCAGCAAAATGTGTTTACAAATCATATTTGATATGTATGTATAAACAGGATCTGACATTAAATACCGTACAATAGTTGATATGCCATAAAACCCAACTAATCCAAGCCAAACCAAATGAATAATTAATATTAAACGGAAATTATTTGTTATATAGCAAAACTTGAAACCATTTAACTGTGTGCAAACAATAGCAATACTTAATTGTATGCAAAGTAATTAACTATAACTTTCAAAAATTAGATTAGCTAGAATCTATTTACTTATCAGTCATATGTATAGCCATTTAACTGTTCGCAAACAAATCATTGACCTTAAATTAAATTGTTAGTGTTACATAGTTATACTTGAAACCTTTTAACTGATTAGCTCTGATTTGTTTAAAAATAACTTTAACAACAAACTATTCGCCGCAAATCATATATATATATATATATATATATATATATATATTTGTGTGTGTGTGTGTGTGTGTGTGTGTAAACAGAATTTGGCATTAAATAACCTACGAAGGTTGATATGCCATAAAAACGAAAACTTCATTGCCATTACTTCCAAGTTCACTTTGACCAAGAGTGGCTGTGTCTGTTAGGTTTCCATCTATAGGTCAAATAAATCTGTTTAGAAATTATTGGTATTGGATAAGAATACGTGAAACCATATAACTATGTGCAAACAAATGATTATTATTAGATAAAAATATTTACTTGAAACAATATAATTGTTTCTAAATTAGTATTAAATATTATTGAAACCATATAACTGTAAATTATGAGTATCAAGAATATTTACCATGATTGTTTATTAAGGATTTTTGTTAGTTCCTTGAAACTTTGTGCAAACAAACGATTATTATTACATAGAAATAATTACTTAAAACCTTATAGTTGTTACTATTAGATAAAAATTTGGAGGTGCCCGTGGTGTAATGGTTATCGTCGTAGGAAATGGACTCGGCGACATGAGTTCAAATCCTGGACGATAATGATTACATTTCACATAGCACTAATACCCTTGGGAAAGGTATGAATCCAATTATTCTCCCTCAAGCTATGGGTAAATAGTAGGGCAGACTCGGCTCTTCAACCTTGGTGAGGCAACTAGTGTAGGAGAAGGAAAGCTCTGAATTCAAACCTGTAAACTCCGCTTAAAAATGACCTTGTGTCATATCCTGCCCGAACGGAGGGGTTGGGTAAATATGATTAGATAAAAATACTTGAAACCATATAACCATATGTAAATTATTTGTATTAGAAAGGAATACTTGATAAACTATATTTAAAAACCCTTAAGAAAAATTATAAAAAATATAAATACGAACGTATTGTGAACAAAGTTCTCTCTAATTACTAGGCATAAAATAATCATAGACAGGTTGACATGCCGTTAAAACCAACCAATCAATCAAATAATGTTATTAGCGCGAAGAGAAACGTTCAGGATTTGAACTTGGGTCATCGATTCCATTTCTCGTACGCCCATAAACGTCGTGATATTTTTCTTTTCTTTTTTTCTTTTTTTTGATTTGTGTCTGACAAATGGTACCTTAGTTTTTGTGACGCCATAGTCTGTCCAATCGTTCTCAGTTCTCCACCATTTTGACCTCGTTCAGTAGCAAATATTTTTTTTCCTAGTTTGTCTCGAGGGGAAAAAGTCGAGCGGATATTTGTGATCGGACCTTTCTTTAGCAATAAAAGAATTGACTTGCATGAATATAAAAATAAATAAGTAAACAAATAAAAGCCGCACAAAAGCTGGAATTCGACGTTGAGTGGCAGCGTTAAGCTTTACTTAGATGCTAATAGCAAGGACTGATCATTCAATTTATTCATTCGAGCGGTCAAGCGAACGGTTGAATTAATCCGTCGGTGTCAGGTTGACTGCCGTCCTAAAATAGCATTGTGATTTACTATTCACTGCTTCTTACGAGTAAACTCGACTTGTCAACGGGCACAGAGAGAGACACCTACACAGATACACACATTATATATATATATATATATATATATATATATTGGATGATAAATCCGACGGTTTATACAAAGAATGAAAACAAAATGTTCATATGATGTATCTTATAAATCCCCATACTTCGGTCTAACTGACCATCATCAGGGTAGTACTTTATTGTGTTAAAAAACACTTTGATTGGTTGATTTTAACGCCCTGTCAACCCGTCCATGATTACTTTATGCCTAGAAGTTAGGGAATTTCATTCATTATAAGGGTTTTGATTTTATCCCAATAGAAAATGAAAATAAAAAAAAAATCTTTGTGGTCAACGTTACCACGTTTTACATTGTTCTTAACTGTCGTATTCAAAAAATTTAGAATATATATATATACATAATCTACGACTAAAGACGTTATTTCTTAATATTTTTTATATATGTAGTGTTGCCTTTAAAGAAGTACATGTCTAATAGCCTAATTGTTAAAACAAGTTAATTTTCTACTAAATAACACCTGCTAGTATTGAATGTATGCAATCAAAACGGGTATCATTTGATACTATTATGGTGTATATTGACCTCCGACCCGGCCAAACATGCCATTCCAAAGACGGCGGAAGTTGCATATTCCGTTGGCCAGTGATGAGAAGAGATTGCGTAGGCGAGCTCGGCTGACAATTCGGGGCAGGGTTAAAATCCCACAGTACAGTCACAAACTGATGCACCGGAAGAAGGTGATCTGTGAACTGCATGACAGTTATTTCCGCTCGATGACGATCAAGCATGCTATTCCAAGGACGGCGGAAGTTGTATATTCCGTTGTCCAGTTATGGGAAGAGATTGAGTGGACGTAAAACTATTATATAACCCGGGTGAAGACAGGAAGTCAGGCAGTTGGAGAAGATGAGTTGGCGATCAGATGAGTTGGAGAAATGATGCTGTAGAGAAAACAGCACCCAGCAGAAGGGGCCCTCAGGACCCCCGATTGAGCAGTTGGAGAAATGATGCTGTAGAGAGAACAGCATTCAGCGGAGACCTGGGCCTCCGGGCCTCCGGTTGAGCAACCCAAGAGAACGAGAAAGACACACTGCTATGTCCGGAGGAGCTGGGAGGTCAATATGTTGCAGTCTTTGTTCAGTCTCCAACTCCCTCTCACACACAACACTTTCAATAAAGTGAGAGGTATATTCTTCTAAAAAACTGTATCGCTCGTCCTTATTGTGTCGTTATGTTTTGCAAGCATGCATCTGCATATGAGTATACAACAATTAATTACCAAACTCTTCAGCATTGAAACCCAATCATCAAGAATACGAATATCTAGAGGTCTAAAATAAGTAAACACCTTACATATATAGCTTAGTGTTACGGTTATCGTCGCAGAAAATAGAATTTGTGACTCGAGTTCAAATCTTTGTATTCCACCTCTCTCTAATGTCCCTGGGGAAAGCACTAACCAATTTCTTCTTATCCTCTCTGCTCTAGGTAAAATAGTCGGGCAGATTTTTAACCTTTATTAGTGTTGTGTTCTGGTTAGTGAACACAAGTAGTAGTAATAATAAGACAAACCATGATATGTGAGGAAAATAGTTATATTTACAGGAAGAGTATTTACAAGAGAGGTACTGTTAGTAGTAAGAACATAATATTAGTGATAGAGTAATGATATACTTCAACAATAGGAACGGCTCTTCTGGTCTGATTCGTTGACTGATCTCTGACTGATCTGGACTGGAACCTCTTGGTATTAGAGCTACTGCCATATATGGTAGATGGCCTAGCTCATTATGCTGACAAGGTAGGTGATACTCAACAATTAGGCAACCAGTCTAGGAGAGTGAAACGTTGAGCTAAAACCAGCTGTACGCCTCTTAAAATTGACCTTGTGTCTCATCCTGACCTTGAGGGAGGGGTTGGGTAAATATATGACCCTTATATAAACATTTATATAATTTTATTTTCGATCATCTGCAGAGAGATGAATGCTCAAATAAGCAAAGATGAAGAAAATAAATTTAGCTTGCACAACTTTTCAAACAGAAATGAGCAAAACCGTTTTTTAAGCCAAAACATTAAATTCCAAAAAAGGGAGTGAAAACTATAGATCGGCACCTACCCAGATAACTCTAACGCATAGCTAGATTATATATGAGCAATAACGAGGATAAATAGTGCTCTCTCTGACCAGTGAGTCATCCTCCTCATTTGAAGGAGTATCTTCCGATCACAGAATCGTCTCGACAAAGATTCGTCTGAGTCTGCGCACAAGTTAGAAGAAAACAGTTAAAACCATGCGTTAAGGTGGGTCCTTATTTATATAAAAAAAAGTTATAAACAATAAACATACGGCAACCATAAGAAATAAATTTGATGCACTTAAGGAGATATCTAAAAAACAAACTCCAAATGACGTATATGAAAATTTTATAAGCGCCTATAAAGAAGTAGCTGCGGAGTGCATTCAAACCAAAACAAGAGCCAAATGTTGAATTCCATGGGAGTCAGTAGTAGTCAGGAAAAAATGCGTTAACCTACAAAAAGCATCCTTACTCAATAAAAGAAACCCAACAAATGCCGTCTCGTCATTGTTGGGGGGTGTCCGCGTGGTGTAATGTTTAAACCGATGGACTGCGGAATCGTAATAAGCGAGTTCGAACTCCAGTCGCGCTATTACGTTCACTTTCGGACAAATACCCTTGGGAAAGGTATGAACCCCCTTATCCTCCCAGCTATGGGTTAAATAGTACCACTACTGTTCTTCTAGGAGAATGGCTTTGGCATTAAATAACCTACAAAGAGTTGATATGCCATTAAACTAAAGAAACTAAACCAAACCAAACCAACAAATGCCAACGGTTAGAAACTTAAGAATTGCCCAGTGATAACAAATGTACACATGGCAAAAAGAACAATTAGAATATATTCAAGGTTAAATCGATAAAATCAGAAACTCAGTAGAAGATAAACAATCACGATTAGCATGGCTGGCAGCAAATAAAGTTGGCGAGAGACAGAGCACATCGATAGCAAAACTAAAAGTTACCGGCCATGAAGAAAGATTCTTCAAAAGATTCTTGAAATCTTTCAACTTGGGAAAGAACATTTCAAGAATCTACTCGGAAACCTAGATGAAATCACCGACAAACCTATCCGAAAAATTATTAATGGTCAACTAAAAATCAAACTTGGACAGTTTACGAATGAAAAACTTGACGCAGTATTGAAAAATTTTTTAAAAAGTAAAAGCCGCAAACTTCGACGAAATACTCCCTAGAAGAAAAGAAAATTTGATGACATACACCTCCGATTATGACAACATACTTCTCTGTCGTCTATAAACAAAATCCGATAAAGAAATAGACGAAAAGGTGTATACTTGCCTTTCCCCCAAAAGGCGATCTTGTAATCACAATGTATCTCTCTTACTGCTATAGCTGTTAAGATTTATGATGCTCTGTTTCTCAATCATATCCAATGGCCGAGTCAGCTGGGGTTGCAGAATACATCGACTGCATATCTGCTGAGGAGTAAGACTCCCCCAACGAGTATTCTGATATGACTCCAAATAATCTGATGGTGAGGCTCCAGTAATGCTAGAGCTTTGGGGAATGCAGAGTATACCTTTATTGCCATCGCTCCCATGTCCACTCGGGACCGAAGTGGTAACACCTGATAGGGTCCTATTTATGGGTCAAATAGGATTGAATAGTGTACTTATGCTAAACTGAATTGTTTGAAATGAAACTGTTTTGACATTTAAACTAAATACTAAACTGAATTGTTTGAAATAGAACTGTTTTTACATATATATAAATAGATTTGGCATTAAATAACCAACAATGGTTGATATGCCATAAGACAAAACCGAACCAAACTAAACCAATCCTATTCGACTCGAAATCGTAAAATTCTTCGGAAAAATCACTCCACAACCTCACGAATTTTGATAATCCATCAAATCATCGAAGAAGTGTGGGCAAAGTATTTTGTGGCATCCTTGCTGATCGATTCCATACACAGAAAAAAGATGGACCAAATGCAAATTGCACGGAGTCTTCCCAAAGAAACTGTTACCAATATAACGATGCTATACAAAAAAGTCAAACGCACAAACATGTCCAACCTGCTTCTCCGCGTCATGACATTCATGTAAGCCAAAGCGACCGACAATGCCTAGTCTGTGGTAAAAAGATTGGAGGGAGAGAAAAACAAAGGAATCACAATACTCAATAGGTGTAACATATTGACCCTCGACCGAGCCGTCAATCAAGTGATGCACCTGTGTAAATAAACAGAACAACTGCGATACAGGTGCATCCGGTCGAAGATATCGGAATATCACCTTGACCTGTGGATGTGGTTGAATTCGGTGCAGATGCGTACGCCCACAGGAAGCAGGTGCCAAAGACGGCTTGAGTCAGTCAGTTCGAGTCAGTTAGAGTTCGAGTCCCAGTTGCAGTTGGAGTCAGTTGGCGGACAAGATGCCAGCGTGAGAATCAGCTTACAAACTGAGGGCTTGGGCCCTCAGTGACCCACGGTTGAGCAACCCAGCCAAGATGAGGAAGAAGTGCTGCTATGGTTGCGAGAAGAACTTTGGGTCAATATGTAGCAGTCTGTCTCCGTCTCCAACTCATCCCTCACACACAACCAACATCAACCCTTTCGAGAATAAAGTGTGAGAGGTATATTTTTATAAAGAAGTGTGTTCGTTCGTTCATTGAAGTTTGTATATTATGTTGACTATGTTTCCGCTTATATTCGTATTATGAGTATACAACATAGGTAATCACAATCGAAATCAAGATGACAGCCTACATACCTGATATGTATGCGAATAGTTCGAAAATAACTGTTTTTAAATGGATTAGAGCTAATCTGTTTGCACACAGCTAAATGGTTTCAAGTATTGCAAAAACTAATAACTCTATTTAATATTAATTATTTGTTTGCAAATAGTCGCACTCTGTTGACTGGGGATGTAGATTACGCCAAATCACCTTTGCAAAGGAGGGAGACTTGAAATGCTTGAGAACGGCAATCTTGTGGCTGAGCAGTCCTTGACCCAGCAGCTGAGTGGTGAAGAGATTTGAAATCCATCCCTAAAGCCTTTACTGGGCTAGACGGGCAGAAAAATAGTGTTGCCTCAAGATTTTTTAATGTACTCATTCGATGATTCTGGATTGATATCTCCGAAAGATGTTCTGATTTTTCCTAAGAATAATTTCAAGTCAGATATGATAAAGAATTAGAACATTGACAAATCTTAGCAGCAAAAACAGTAAGAGATATACCTCAATACTTTTTCGTGATTCCGAGGTTGCATTTCTTGGGGAATGGCGGATACAGCCTTTCACCTATTTAACTATTGAATTTTGTTTATATATAGCATTGCATATGTCATCAAATTTCCTTGTCTTTTATACTTCAGGAGGTATTTCGTCAAGACCTGTGACTTTTCTGCTCGTTATTTTTTTCAGTACTGCGTCAAGTTCTACCGCCTTAAACTGTCCAAGTTTGGTATCTTCTTGGTAATTAAAAATGATTTTGGTAGGTTTATCAGTAACTTCAGGAATTTTCCAAATAGATTCTTGAAATGTTCTTTCCCCTTCTGAGGTCATTCTTCTTGGCTGGCAGGTTTTGGTGTTGCTCTTGAAGTACTTTTTCTTCCTTCTACTTCGTTTATTGTCTGCCATGTGATTGTCTCATCTATCTTCTATCGAATTATTCACAAGGGGATAAATCTGGTGAGCTAGCTAGTCAGAGTATGTTACCATGTAGTGAGATGAGTTGTAATCACAAGTGGAGGTAGCCCAGTCAACTGAGGGGCAGAATACACCGACTGCGTCTCTACAGAAGGGTAATATCCTCTCCAACGAGTGTCCTGGATATGACACTAGACAATCTGATGGTGAGGCACCAGCCTTGAAGATTTGGGGAATACGGAGTATCTCCTTCATTGCCATTGCTCCTAGGTCTATTCTGGGTGGTTGCTCCTGATAGGGTTCTATCTATAGCTCAAGTAGAACAAATGACCGATGTCAAAATTGTGACTGTTACATAGCAATACTTGAAACCATTTAACGGTGTTTAAAAGAGAGCTCAGGCTCGTTTAAAAATGTTATCGACAAAGATGTGTTTACAAATCATATATGTATATATTTGAGATATATGCATACAGAGGATTTGGTATTAAATAACCTACAATGGTTGATATACCATAAAACCAAACCAAATGAAACAAATGTAGAATGTTCACCAGATGCCGGTGAGCGCCTGTTACGTTAGCCTGGTTGGAACACGGGAGCATTAGTCGATTGAGAGCTTTTGAAATCGATCAAGCAAACAGTAAAAAAAAGATAAGAAAAGAAAAAGGAAGAAATAGAATGAATGAATGATTGATAAGAAGGTGAAGAAAGAATGAGACGAATGTAAAGAGAATTTTAAAAAATGGACAAAGAGAAAGTGATGCAGAGAAAGAAAGAATGGAACTAAAACATCGGAAGTTATATAAGAAGCAAAAAAGAGATTAAGCAGTGTAGTATATCCGTGGAAAAAACCCTGATATGCATGAATTTTGATGATGGTCTGGTTTGGTTCGGGTTCGAGCATATCAACCACTTTGGTCGTTTAACACCAAGTGATATATATATATATTGTCAAAATTGTGACTATATATATATATATAGTCACAATTTATATATATATATATATATATATATTATGTCGAGGGTAAACTTCCTGATGATCCGTTAAGGTGAAACTTTAGTAGAAGATTTTCGACTCACGATTTAAGTTAATTCTACATATATATATATATATATATAGTGCAATTAAATGGAAACTCAAACTCGGTGAAGCTATATATATATATATATATATATATATATATATATAAAATATATATATAAAATTTGTAAAAACATTTTGTAGAAGGGGGGTGTCCTCGTGGTGTAATGGTTAAAGCGCGATGGACTGCGGAATCGTAGTACGCGAGTTCGAACTCCAGTCGCGCTATTACGTTCACTTTCGGACAAATACCCTTGGGAAAGGTATGAACCCCCTTATCCTCCCAGCTATGGGTTAAATAGTACCACTAATGTTCTTCTAGGAGAATGGCTTTGGCATTAAATAACCTAAAAAGAGTTGATACGCCATTAAACAAAGAAACCATTTTGTAGATACACACAGTTAAATGATTAAACAGTTCAATTTCAAGCATTTCAGTTTAGCATAAGTCAACAAAGTTAAATGGTTCCAAGTATTGTTATGTATCACGAACAATTCAGTTAAACATCAGTCATTTTATTTACACACAATTAAATGTGATTGGAGGTGCCCGTGGTGTCGTGGTTATCGTCGTAGGAAATGGACACGGCGACACGAGTTCAAATCCTGGACGAGACCGATTGCATTTCACATTGCACTAATACCCTTGGGAAAGGGATGAATCCAATTATTCTCCCTCCAGCTATGGGTAAATAGTAGGGTGGACTAGGTTCTTCAGCCTTGGTAAGGCAACTAGTCTAGGAGAAGGAAAACTCTAAATTCAAACCTGTTAAACTCCGCTTAAAAACTGACCTTGTGTCCTATCCTGTCTGAGCGGACGGGTTGGTAAATATGGTATTTACACACAATTAAATGATCAAAAAGTTCTATTTCAAGCAATTCAATCTAACATAAGTCACAGTTAAATTGTTCCAATTATTGTCATATATCACTAACAAGTTAAACATCAGTCATTTGTTTCCACAGTTAAATGACCAAACAGTTATATTTTAAACAATTCAATTTAGCATCAGTCAACAATGTTAAATTGCTCCAATTATTGCTATTTAACACTAAAAATTCAATAAAACATCAGTCATTTGTTTCTACACAGTTAAATGATCATGCAGTTCTATTTTAAACAAGTCAATTCAATACAAGTCATTTGTCAAATGCCAAACCATTCTATTTGACCCATAGGTAGGACTCTATTAGGTGCTACCACTCCGGGCCAGAGTAGACCTGGGAGCAATGTCAATGAAAGGGTACTCCATATTCCAAAAAGCTCCTGAACTGGAGCCTTACCATCAGATTATTTAGTGTCATATCCAGGACACTCGTTGAGAGGGGTTTTACCCTTCTGCAGAGATTCAGTCGGTGTATTCTACACCCCCAATCGACTGGGCAAGAATTCAATACATTTTTAGAAAAATACAACTTGAATATTTGCATATATTCACTATCGATCGAGCAATATCTCGTGTTACAATAACAACAGAATTTCTTATTCCTCTATAGTATAAGGATCAGGTGATGTATATATGCTTATGTTTGGTGTCTGATTTTAATGGCCTATCAGCATGGGTTATAAAATGGAGGTGCCCGTGGTGTATTGGTTATCGTCGTAGGAAATGGACACGGCGACACGAGTTCAAATCCTGGACGAGACTGATTGCATTTCACATTGCACTAATACCCTTGGGAAAGGGATGAATCCAATTATTCTCCCTCCAGCTATGAGTAAAATAGTAGGGCAGACTAGGTTCTTCAGCCTTGGTGGGCAACTAGTCTAGGAGAAGGAAAACTCTGAATTCAAACCTGTTAAACTCCGCTTAAAAAATTGACCTTGTGTCATATCCTGCCCGAGCGGAGGGGTTGGGTAAATATGCATAAAATGCCAAAACCGCCCTTGTGGACAAACAGTTTTAGTATTATTTATTTTAGCTTGGGGTACTAGATTGTCTATACCTTTGCTAAGGATATTAGTCCGAAAGTGAACGTAATAGCACGACTGGAGTTCGAACTCGCTTAATACCATGTCATATTTAGAAATTAGCCACTACATCATAGCCCCCACTTCTCATATATATATATATATATAGAGAGAGAGACTCAGATTGTGCTTTTTGTTTAAGTTTATATTTTTATAAATGGATGTATGTATGATATACGCATAGCAAATTTGAAGAGGCGCATAGATCTACAATATACACATATGCAAAAATACACACTGTCACACACATACAGTCAACATATACACAAATACATAACACACACACACACACACACACATGCATATATATGTACATACATAAATGGTGACCTACATTGCAGAATTTTGCGGTAATGTACTTAATTTAGTAACACACACACACACACACACACACACACACATATATATATGTATACTTTCAGTGGGTAAGTAAAGTAGATCACTATATATATATATATATATATATATATATATATATATATATATATATATATGTACATATACTGAAATCATTTGTCGTGTAAAGCACTTTGAGTGGTTGTAAAAGCAATTATTTTGTATTGGTTCCTTCTCTCCTAGAAACGCGAAACATATAATTAAAGTGTCGTTTTGTGCCTATGACATTTTACTCACCATATTAAAAGGGCCAAGAGGCTTGTCCTAATGGATAATAGTTACTGCAAGCAAATTAGAGTCAAAAGGGAAAACGATTATCAAATTTGCAGCAAGAGTCTTTCATCAAATATTTTTTAAAGACGTAGAAAATAAATGATAACTAAATTTCTCGTCATGTTCAACCACTTCTCCACGAGCAGGATGTGACACAAGGTCAATTTTTATGCGGAGTTTTAACAAGTTTAAATTCTGAGTTTTACTTCTTTTAGACTGGTTGCCTAATCAAGGATGAAGAACCTAGTCTGCCCTATTATTTACTCATAGCTAGATGGGGAATAATTGGATTCATACCTTTCCTTAGGGTATTAGTGCTATGTGAGATGCAATCAGCTACGTCCAGGATTTGAACACGTGTTGCTGTGTCCATTTCCAACGACGATAACCATGACACCACGAGTATGTATGTAACGAAGCCCCTCCGCCACAGGCAGCATGTGACATAAAGTTAGTTTTTAAACGTAGTGATGAAAATTCAAAGTTTTTCTTCTAGACAGTACCTAACCAAAGACAGCACAGCAATCTACCCATAGCCGGAGGGAAGTGGAATTTTATGATACCCAAAGTCATTTTGAAATGCAAAAAACTCCGACTAGGATTTGAACTCGATCCACCGATTCCATTTACTACGGCTATGACCGATACACTAAGCGCGTCTCATATATATATATATATATATATTTAAACATGTTTGATTAGATAAGTCAGGCACTTCATTTCTGCCCATTTCATAATTGATCAATTGAAATCTTGGTATGAGTCGTTTGACAACTACCTGGACCAAATTAAAAAAGGGCGCAACATTTTTCCTAACTACTTTCGACCCCAGCTGGAGCCACCTTCGGGAGAACGAACAGTGAAATGACAAACACAAACACGAATTATATGCATTTATGTGAAGAGTAGGAAGAAGAACAAGTGGAAGATAAATTTACTGGAGTAAAAATATTTCTGAAGGTCGGAAGAATTGTCGGGAAAAATGTTAAAGGCATTTCAGAAACTCTGCTGCTTCATTCAAGGTTGATCTTGTTTAAGGAAGATTTGGGACCGAAAGTACTAAGGAAGAAATATGGCGCTTTCTTGAATTTATTCCATTAAGATTTCAAACGACTTATACAAAGATTTGAACGGATCCTCTGTAAAATAGGCAGAATAGAAGTGTCTTTCTTGTAGAATCAAACACACACACACACACAGAGTTATATATATGTTAACATAATGGTTAGCCATTGGTCGAAGAAACCGAGGTTCACTCCCAGGTCGAGTCATACTAAAGACTAAAAAAAATGGTAATTGATGTAATTGATGCCTCCTTGCTTAACACTCAGCATTATTAGGTACGGCTCAAGGGTAAGTAGAGCAATCCAGGGAAAGGAGTAGCGCCCTCCCCTACACCTCAGTTTGGTAGCTATTGAAAAGGAAGCCTTCGGTCGGCCAACTTACTATGTATATATGTTTGTGTGTTTGTGTGTGCGCGCGATCGAAACCCTGCAAAGAAGGCGGCACATTATAGCGATCATTTTATTAGAGCACTGAAAATGATCCAAGTCAGAGAATAAAGCTAATTCCATCCCAGTTTTTAATAGAATAATAATTCGCGCTCAATATGATTTTTTAATTATCCAAATTCCCGAAATAACGATATCTATAAAAATGAATAAAAAGAATATGTCACTCCTTCCAAAATAGAAGTACCAGTATCATGAGTGACTACTGTTGCAAAGAGAATTAAACAGATTTAAGAGTGGTCTAGTAATTATCTAATTGATTAGCTAATTAATATATATAGGGGGTGCTATTTTTTAACATATCTATATTCTTGTTTACAGAGTTTCAGCCAATCAAGCAGTGGTGCTGTAAATACTACTGCATGGCTGCACCAATTAGGCACCAATAAAATGCATGTCGAAAAAGCTTGATGAGAACTACATAAGAAGGCTGTGTGCTATTATTAATAAATACTAAAAGTAACTACCCGCAAAACAACAACTGTACAGACACTTGCCTCCTATCTCACAAACCATCCAAGTAAGACAAATAAAACATGCGGGACATTACTGGGGAAGTAAGAACGAATTCATAAATTAAATTCTCACGTGGATTCCTACACATGGACACACCAGTGTTGGCTAACCAGCTAAGACTTACTTATTTCCACTTTGTGCAGACACTGATGCAGTCAAGAAGACCTATCCGGAGTGATGGCTAAATGGGGTGGATGGCGAGAAAGAGAATCATGGAACTCTGCGCTGTCGGCAAGACTTGATGATGATGATAATGATTTTCCTTCTACAAGGATAGCTTAGACATCAAATAACCCACGAAAGTTGATATGCAATTTAACAAAGAAACTAAAACAAACTAGTTTCGATGCTTTAGAGTTTGGTTATAGTTTGGTTTGGTTTGGTTTTATGGCATATCAACCATTGTTGGTTATTTAATACCAAATCATCTTTTAGCATATATCTTAAATACTTGATTTGTAAACACATTCTTAGATACACACATTTAAATGATCAAACAGTTCTATTACTAACAATTCAGTTTAGCATAAGTCAACGAAGTTAAATGGCTCCAAATATTGCTATATATTACTAACAATTTAATTAAACATGAGCCATTTGTTTAAACACAGTTAAAGGATTAGACCGGTTCTATTTCTGACTATTCAATTTTGCATAAGTCATTTGTTTGCAGACAGTTTAAATGTCAAACAGTTCTATCGGGTGCTACCACTCCAGGTCAAGGTGGACCTGGGAGCGATGGCAATGAAGGGGTGCTCCACATTCCCCAAAGCTCCGGCATTACTGGAGCCTCACCATCAGATTGATTAGTGTCATACCAGGACACTCATTGGGTGGGTGGGGGAGTCGGTGTATTCTACAGCTCCAGCCGACTGGGCTGATTTTAGTCATAGATAATTCATTTTGACCCTAAAAGAACATCTAGAAATAAAATCCTGATATCTTTGGTTTAAAATTAGATTTTTCATTTAACGAAAAACCTTTCATAAAATTCAAAATTTCATTTTTAAAGAAATTGGTTGATGATTGGTTGTTTGGGTTTTATGGCAATAACAACCTTGGTAGGTTATTTATACCAAATCCATTTTTATGCAAATAGTCAGTTCTATTTCAAACCATTTAGTTTAGCATGGATACACAGTTTATCAAAAATATTTCTATTTCAAGCTATTCAGTTCTAATTAAGCCAATTCAATTTAGTATAAGCATAGATTTTGTTAACTATCAGTTGAATGTCAAAACAGTGTGTGCAGATTACTTGTATTAGATAGGAATGCTGAAACCGACGATGATACTAATGATAATTGATGTACTCGGAACGCTACTCAAAAGCTTGGTAAGGGGGCTGAAAGAGTTGGAAATCGAAGGATGAGCCGAGATCATCCCAACTTCTGCATCATTAATATCGGCCAGAATACTGAGAAGAGTCCTGGAAACCTGAGGATGCTTGCTGTCACTCAGACGGCAGTGAAATTTCATCAGCTAAAGCTGGTGAGAAAAACTCTCCAGGAATAATAATAATAATAATAATAATAATAATAATAATAATAATAATAGTAATAATAATAAAAAGACTGACAGAATGGAACTACCAAATCACGACAAAATTAGAACGCTCAGAGAAAACGAAACCTATAAATACTTGGGTATCTTGGAGGCTGACACCATCAAACAAGTGCAAATGAAAGACAAGATCCGAAAAGAATATCTCAGGAGAACTAGAAAACTACTCGAGACAAAACTCTCCAGCAGAAACCTCATCAAAGGAATGGATACTTGGGCTGTGCCCCTCGTTAGATATTCGGGACCCTTCCTCAAGTGGACCAGAGATGAACTTAAACAAATGGACCAAAGAACAAGAAAACTAATGACCATGCATAAGGCATTACACCCCTGAGACGACGTTGACAGACTATATGTATCTAGAAAAGAGGGAGGAAGAGGACTCGCCAGCATCGAAGACAGCGTTGACACATCGATACAACGGCTCGAAGATTACATAGAAAAACACGAATGAGGACTAATTACAGCCATCAGAAACGATACGGACAATACGATAGACGATAGAATGACAACAACTAGGAAACAAAAATGGGAGAAAAACAACTCTATGGCCGCTTTAAACGTCCAATAAACAACATCTCACACCAGAAAACCTGTACCTGGCTAAGAAAATGAAACCTTACGAGAGAAACAGCACAGGACAACGCCATAAGAACCAATCATATCAAAGCGAGAATAGATAAGACGCAACAAAACAGTAAATGTAGGCTATGCGGTGACAGAGAGGAAACGATCAATCACATAATAAGCGAATGCAGCAAATTAGCACATAAGGAATATAAAGCGAGATACGACTGGGTCGGCAAGCTGATCCACCGGGAAATGTGCAAGAAATTTAAATTTGACCATACTAACGAGTGGTATATGCACAACCCAGCAGCTGTCCAAGAAAATGACACGCATAAACTCCTCTGGGACTTTAACATACAAACGGATCACCTAATCCAACCAGAATACTAGACCTTCTAATAATCAACAAAAAAAAAATAATTTGCAAAATTGTCGACTTTGCAGTCCCGGCGGACCATCGAATAAATCTGAAGGAAAGTGAAAAGAAGGATAAGTACCACGACTTTGCTAGAGAATTGAAAAAGATGTGGAACATGAAAGTGACGATTGTACCAATTGTGATTGGTGCTTTTAGCACTATAACTAAAGGATTATTAAAAGGCCTGGAAGACTTGGAAGTTGGGGACGGGTAGAGACTATCCAAATGACAGCATTGCTAAGAACGGCCAGAATCCTGAGACGAGTCCTGGAGACTTGAGGAGACTTGCTGTCACTCAGACTCCAGTGAAAAACCATCAGCTAACGCTGATGTGAAAAACTCTAATGAGTAAAATAATAATAATAATTTATACTTGAATGAAAGACTTGAAACAGATCAACCATGTTCGAATTATTTATACTAAGAATTAAAAAAAAGGAAAGTTGGCGACCATAGTCGAAAGCGACCGAAGGCTCTCTTTTTAATTGCAACAAAACCGAGTTATAGAGGAGGGCGCTACTCCTTTCTCTGGATTGCTCCATTTTATCCATATGTACTTAATAATGCTGAGTGTTAAGCAAGGAGGTATTAAGTATTATTTTGGAGTCTTTGGTATGAACCGATCTGGGGTTGAACCTGCGGTCTTCTGGACTACTGGCGAACATGATACCCACTAGGCCAATGGGCCGGTTGAATTGCTTTTGACGTTTTGAGACCCTAACAGGCACTACCACACTGAATCAGAGTGGACCTGGAACTGATAGAAATGAATGGGTACTTCACATCCCCTAGTCCTCCAGAATTGGAGCCTTACCATCAGTGTCATACTCGGGAGTACCCTCTTTTTGCTCTTCTTCTAGGGATGTAATCGAAATGTTCTAAGCCCCACTAATTGAGTTATAAATTGGTGTAGTTACGTGGTGCCTTCAATAAGTTTCAAGACCTTTTCGTACAAGCATTTAAAGTTGTCGTAGACTCTTGAAAATTCATTATCTTATTGCTATACATCTTATAAGATGACAGACCAATTTTTATGATTTCAGGTTCAAATCAACAGCTACAGTAGCAATTGGAATACACCCTACTAAATCCTGATTGTCACAGCTGGTGAATTTCAAAAATGCAATCTGACACTTTCGAAGAACGATATGCAATAAAATAATGCATGAATCGAGCATTAGTTTTTGAGTGGCATAAGAGATTCAAGGAAGGCAGGGAGTCTGTGAGGGATGATGAGAGGTGTGGGAGGAGTAAGGAGGTCAATACACCAGAGTTGATTGGCCAAAGGGTTAGAGTTAGGGTTACTATGTTGAGGTTTTAAGGGAGTTCAGGAAGAGATTCTGACGGAAGAGGCCAGTACTCCTCAAATCGGGTCAGTGGCATTTCCACCGGGACAATGCACCAGTCCACAACTACATCCTTGTCACAGACTATTTGTCCGGGATAGGCATCAAGACAGTTCCTCACCCTCCCTATAGTCCAGACATTACTCCCTGTGTCTTTTACTTATTCCCAAAGCTCAGAGGCTGTCGTTATGAGACAATTGAGATGAAAGAGGCTTTGACGAAGGTCATTGACACGCTCACAGAAGAGGACTTCCATGGGGCCTTGCAAAAGTAGTTGGAACGGTACAACAAGTGCTTTGCAGCCGGAGGAGATTACTTTGAAGGGGACTAGAGTTTCATGTGTGTACTATCAATAAAAGTGCCCATACGAAAAAAGTCTGGAAACCTATTTAATGATCCTCGTATATGATTGTTTGGAAAAGGACTGATTTCGGCATTGGATAACTTACGAAAGATTGATATACCGTAAAACTTTAAACCGAGCCTAATTCCAAATGTCATATGAAATGTAAAAAGGGTCTGATTCATTAAATTCGATTGATTGATTAGCAGCTTATAAATTTATATGATGACTTAAAAGTAAACCAAGAGAAGCAGTCGAACATTACGAAGTTAAACTGAAAGACATCATTTATCGATCTATATAATTAAATATCTGTTAAGATTGATGTTTTACTCTTTCGTTAGTGAAGAGAGAGAGGGACAGACAAAAGCAGAGAGAGAGAGAGAGAGAGAGAAAGAAAGAAAGAGAGAGGAGACAGAGAGAATAAAGAAAGGAAAGATAAAGAGTGCGAGAACAATATGAAGAAATATAGATAGCTGAGAAGGGAGAGAAAGAAAGACAGAGAGAAAGAGATAAATTAGGGAGCGTACGTCAGAGAGAGGAAGAAAGATAACGTATAAGGCAACGTGTGTAAGAGAGCGATAAAAGAAAAAAAGAACGTATTTGAGAGAGAACGAGAGAGAGAAAGTGAGAGGGGAGAGAAGAGAAGAGTGACGGAGAGATAGAATCAAAGAAAAAGAAATAGATAGCAGGTTTAACAGATACTTAAACATATTGATCGATGACATGTCTTTCTAGGTTAAACATGACGTTGTTTTTTAGGGAAGTTGGAGAAAAGTAAAGAAAAAGAAAAAGACATAACGTGCAAGAGAGAAACAGAGACAAAAAGTGAATAAGAGAGTTAAAGCAAAAAAAAAAAAGAAAAAAAAAAGGAACGAACGAGAGACAGACAGAGTGCATGTGTGTGTGTGTGTGTGTGTGTGTGTGAGAGAGAGAGAGAGAGAGAGAGAGAGGAAAAAGATATACTATGTTAGAAAGAGTAAGAGTAAGAAAGAAATATTCAGTGAGAAAGAAAGAAAGAAAGAAAGAAAGAAAGAAAGAAAAAGTGACCGAGAAAATGGAAAAAGAAATAGCGTACAAGTAAAAGAAAGAAAGGAGGAAATAAAGAGATAGAGCGCCTGTGGGGAAAGAAAGAAAGAAAGAAAGAAAGAAAGAAAGAAAGAAAGAAAGAAAGAAAGAAAGCGTGCCAGAGAAAATAAAAAAGAGACAGTGTGTAAGTGAGTGAGAGAGATAGAGAGAGTTGGCGAATGAGAGATAAAGAAAATGAGCCTTTGTGTGTGTGTGTGTGTGTGTGTGTGTGTGAAAGAGAGAGAGAGAGAGAGAGAGAGAGTGGAGATAAAGAACGCATTTGAGCAACCTCGCGTAGGTGAATGTGTCATTTTTTCACGTCAGCCTTGCCTACTTCAGTCTAAATTTAATAGACTTTAAAATATTTCCCTGCAAGTAGAATGATCGATATGTCTTTAATCCAATCTGAAAACAACTTACTTTATTCAGCATGTCTTTTCACTCAAAACCAGACGACTAAAATCTATCGAATCTCATTTAATTCTCGTGCTTTTTCTCGTTCAAGGGCACCAGATCCCACTCATGACACATGACGTTCATATCGTAGTTTTTAACTAGATCATAATCATCATCAAGGCGTCCCTATCGGCCATCGTTCTTGGCGAGTCCTCAAGACGGCATCTATTGTCCGCACAGAGTTGGTAAACGTAAGTTTCTGCTGGTTGGATAACACTGGTGTGTTTATGTGTAGAAGTTCATACGAGAATGTCACTTACGAGTTCGTCCGTGCAGTACCCAGTCAGTCGTCTTACGTGGATAGTTTGTGAGATGGGATGTAAGTGGCCATATAGCTGCTGTTTTGTAGGGTGCTGCTTCTGGGACTTGTTCAAAACAACACGCATCCTCTTAGTGTATTTTCCATCTAGCTTTTTCTCCTGGGGTTTCGTTAAAGTCCTTGAAGTGCAACCATGCAACAGTACTGACACGGCTACTGTTTTGATGAATTCCCGTTTTATTTTATCAAAGGGATGAGATTTCCATATGGTCGTTAACACTCCATAGCAGTCCATGCTTTACTTATGTCTATGCTGATATAACTTTCACGAGATGAGATGTTGCTACCGAGGTATGTGAACTAGCCGACAAATTTCAGAGGTTTCCCATTTAATGAGGGAAGGTTAGATTAACTTTATGCATTCCTATAATCACCATATTTGGTTGCCCTGTCGGCAGGGACTGCAAAATACACCGACTGCATATCTGCAGAGGGTTAAAACTCCTCCACCGAGTGTCCTGGATATGACACTAAACAATCTGATGGCGAGGTTCCAATAATACTGGAGCTTTTGGGAATGCAGAGTACCCCATCTTTGCCATCGCACCCAGGTCCACTCTGGCCCGGAGTGGTAGCACCTGATAGGGTCCTATTTATGGGTCAAATAGAACAAAACTGTGTACGTATGCTAAACCGAATTGTTTGAGATGAGACTATTTTGACATTTACGTTACATACTTACGCTAAACTGAATTACTAAAAATAGAACTGTTTTAACTCTGAAACTGTGTATTTATGCTAAACTGAATTTTTTGAAATGGAATTGTTTTTTGACATTAAAACTGTGTAGTCATGCTAAACTGAATTGTTTGAAATAGAACTGTTTTCGTATGCTAGACTGGGTTGTTTGAAATAGAGTCGTTTTTTGACATTGAAAATGTGTACTAGAACTGTTTTGACATATAAACTGCGTACTTATACTAAACTGAATTGTTTGAAATAGAACCGTTTTTGACATTTAACTGTGTGTAAACAAAAATCTGTACCTATACTAAACTCACTTGTTTGAAACGTCTATCAAAATGACTTAATCTGGCGCTAAATAACCCCAAAAGGCTTGATGCGCCGTAAAATAAAACAACCAACCAACCAACCAACCATCACCATATTTGGTGATTATAGGAATATAATCCAATAATTACCATACTTGGTCATTGGGTGGGTGAAAGGTTTTTGCTGAGGACCCTGCCTTATCTAAATATGCAACTGAACTCGGATTCAGCGCTATATGTTGAATTTACCCAAACTTTTCACCACAAGCAGGAAGCGACACTAAGTCAAATTTTAAGTGGTGTACAACTGGTTTAAATTCAGAGTTTTCCTTTTCCTATATTGGTTGTCAAGAATAAAGAGCCCATTCTGTTCTACCCATAGCTGGGTAAAGAATTGTTGGATTGATACCTTTCCCAAGGGTATTATATTTCTTGGGTATGACACTTAACTGTCGTTCTGGAGCTTGGGAAGTGTATAGTATCATTTCGTTGTCATTATCACCAGGTTATGTCTGACTCGGAGTGGAAGTACTTGTTAGTACTTGATCTGTGGATCAACTAGATCTATTTAAAAATTATTCTTATTCGATTGGACCACATGCAAAGAATGAATAAATAAAATAAAAACCTTTTAAGACCGAACTACACAAAAAAATATGAACGTACAACGAATGTGATTTCCTAACCTCTTGGCATGAAATAAACCAGTTGGTTTGACGTGCCGTTAAAATCAGTCAGTCAATCATGGGTTATAGTTCTCTAGAAAATGCAAACAGCTTTATCCAGGATTTGAACTTTGATCATCGTATCAATTTCCAGCGACGTTACGCCACGAGCAGAATTCGTTTCGAATACAAAGTTTTCATTCTCTTTGATTGGTTGTCTTTACAAGGTAAGAGAGCCCAGTCTGCCTGATTATTTTAGCCATGGTTGCGGAGGAGAAGAGTTGTATTCGCATGGCACTATAAATTTATGGCACAATTTTTTTAAAATATTTATTCAAGTTTAAGTTTAAGAACAAATAGGATGGAAGTTTTTCGTAGTTGCTATTTTTGTGGAAACGTTTCGGCAGATGAATCCTTGGGCGTCCGTCATAGAATGTTGAATTAAAGTATTTATTTGATTCCTTGGTGTACCCTATTCTAATTCATATATCCATCTAGCCGTTGGGTTTTCCAGGAGCCCTACAGTAAATGATCTGGTACGGTCGTTCACACGTCATATTCCTCTGTTTGCAATCCCAGATTTCCTCAATTTCTTCACTATTCTGAATTATAGCACATTTTTCACCGTTTTCTACAGAGAATTATTGGGAAAAAATCATTGTTCTGAAGTATGTGGAGTCGCCTCATTACTACCTGGTTCAAACTTTCATCTATGGATCAACTAAGTCTGTTTAAGACAATGTTTAAAATGGTTTTTAACAATATTAATACATTTGCAATTCAAACATTGATATGTAGGAGGAGATATTGTGTTTGATATTTAGTTTCCATTTTGTAGTGGTATATTCAATTTGTTTTTATATGTGGTTGCGTGTTCTCACAAGTCGGAAGGTCACCATTTATAGCGATGGGGAAATTATTATTATCATCATCATTATTATTATTGTTGGGTTTTTGGTTTAAGGTTTAAGTTGGTTTTGTTGGTATTACTTTGGTTGCGTTGGTATTTCGTTGGTAGCGTTGGTAATTCGTTGGTATTTCGTTGGTAGCGTTGGTATTTCGTTGATTCTTATCCCCTCGCTAAATGTTGATGGATAATAAAGGTAGTGGAGAAGAACGAAGACGTCATTAGGTTTTGTATCAAGGTTTTAATGGCAGCATGAAGTAAAGGTGTTTACGCTGGTATGCTGCGCGGTCTCGTAGGAAGGAAAGAAGGTAGGAAGTTGTTAGAGTGTATCATTTAATTTGTTTTTAACTTGGATCCCTTGGTCTAGAAGAATAGACCCAAGGGGTCCATAAACTAGATGGCTCTCCTCATAGTGTATAATGCTGCTACTGCTATTCAGGAGCAGACGAATAGACGTCCGTTCCCATTGAGAATTTCTGAGGGAGAAAGAGTTTCGCGGGCTTTCTTCAATTTTTAGTGTTGCTAGGAAATATGGTTTGGGCTAAATAGGACAAGTAATCCTGATTGGGTGAAAATTTTCGGCGACTCTAACGGTCAAATTGGATTACCCGCCAAACAAAAATACAAGTTTCTTTCTGCTACAGATATTTTAAGTAGATATTAAGAGTTTGCTTGTTTAAAATGATGGTGAACTTGATTAATACATTGTCGCTTAAAGCATAAAGTTTTATCATAAAAAATGTATTGTCAAGTAAATAATATTGACACTTTGAATTTTGCATGGTGTCAATATCTCCTTTTTTGTTTCTATCATATCTGTCTTAAATTCACCGAACTTTTGGAAAAATTTGACTGATTACGTATTAAAAGAAACAGTTTTTTTTAATAGTCAATATTGCTCGCAGCATTCTTGTTTAGTTGTTGTCAAGCTTTTTCTCCAGCCGTTTACTTTTGTTACGTAAAACAATGTAATTGCTTGAAATATTTAAAACACTATAATTGTGCAAATGATTAGATCAGAATAAGTGAAATCACATGACTTCATTGTTACTAAAAGAAGTGTTTATCCATTTAAAATGATTTTTGTACCATATATAATTGGAGAGCATAAATATTAAATTGACTTCGGTATAAAATAATCCAAGAAGGGTTAATATGCCTTAAAACCAACCAACCAACCAACCTCGTTTCTCAAGTTTCTTTAATGCTTCTAAAGAATTTCAATAAAAGTTTTAAAAAAAAAGGACTTGGTTGGGCCGAAAACTTTTCAGCACCTCTTTTTAAATTCGGTTCGTGAGTTATCAGGTTATGTAATATTAAATATCAGTTCTGTATAATGACAGATCAAAAACAAAGAAAAATTAGGTGTCCTGACAAATTCTCTAAGATGGACGCTAACATTATCAGAAGAGCATATCCTTGGGGATTAAATGAAAGCTTCTGGTCAACATTTTTGGAGAATTAACAACATATATTTTACGAAATCCGATTGGTAAACATTGAGCCATTGCTAAACTTTGTTTAGTCTGCTTCAAGATCAAATAAGTGATGATCGAACTCACTGTAACAGTTACTAGTAGCGAAACTATATCAATGATCATTACTGCATTGAGCCGTATTCAATGTACATGTGCTGAAAAAGTATGGACACTGAAGTTGTATTTACCAAGACAGAAATAACCAATGAATGGAAAGTAATTTGTATTGTATTAATTTACTGGGCTATTGCAATGCGAAATAATAATTATTGCAATAGTCCTCTAAGTTAATACAATACAATATAATAAAATAATTTGTGCAATGCTTCAAGCAAATTTCAAAGTAATTTTTTTTTCAAAATACGAGTTGGGTTGAAAAAGTATGGAGACTGAAGCTATATTTACCAAGACAGAAATAAACAATGAATAAAACGTATTTTTAAATATGAAATGAGTTGAAAAAGTATGAAGACTTAAGCTTTATTTACAAAGAGTGAAACGAACAATGAATGTAACGTTAATTTTCTTCAAAATAATCTCCCAAGCAGGCAATGCACTTATTCCAACGAGTTTTCTATGGGTCGAAGAACCTCTTTAACCCTTCATTTCATTTGGTGTGAAGCTGCTCAGTCGTATTTTTAATGTCCTCTACGTCCTCATATCTTATCCTGAAGGAGAATTTGGCCCTGTCGGCTGGGGCTGTGGTAAACATCAACTGCATCTCTGCAGAGGGATATCACTCCCCCAACGAGTGTCCTAGATATGATAATAAACAATCTGATGGTGAGGCTACAGTAATGCTGGAGTTCTGGGAAATGCAGAATGCCCCTTTATTGCAATCACTCTCAGGTCCACTTTGACCCGGAGTGATAGTAAGTAGAACTGTTTGACATTTAAACTGTGTAGTTATGAATTGTTTGAAATAGAACTGTTTTTACATTTAACTGTGTGTAAACAAAAACTGAGTACTTATGCTAAATTGAATTGTTTAAAATAGTTGAAATAGAACAGTTTTTACATTGAATTGTGTGTGAACAACAAAACTGTACTTAAGCTACACTGAATTGTTTGAAACAGAACTGTTTTTCAATCTGTGTGTGAACAAATGACTGGTGTTTATTTGAATTGTTAGTAATACATAGCAATACTTGGAACCATTTAACTTTGAGACTTATGCTAAACTGAAATGTTAAAATAGAATTGATCATTTAACTGTGTGTAAACAAATGACTGATGTTTATTTGAATTGTTAGTGATACATAGCAATACTTGGGAACCATTTACTTTGTTGACATGCTAACCTGAATTGTTTGTAATAGAATTGTTTATCGTTTAACTGTGTGTAAACAAAAAACTCAACTTATGCAAAACTGAATTGTTTGAAATAGAACCGTTGACATTTAAACTGTACTTATGATTAATTGAATTGTTTTAAATAGAACTGTTTTTACATTTAACTGTGTGTAAACAAAAAACTCAACTTATGCTAAACTGAATTGTTTGAAATTAAGTGAAACCTTTACCTAATTAGCTTAGGCTTGTTTAAAAATATCATCTACAAAATGTATTTAGAAATCGTATATTTAATATATGTGTATAAAAAGGATTTGGCATTGAATGACCAACAATAGTTGATATATCAGAGAACCAAACTAAACCAAATCCTATATATTTAATATATGTGTATAAAAAGAATTTGGCATTTAATGACCAACAATAGTTGACATGACAGAGAACCAAACCAAACCAAACAAAATCAATGAAAAGTAAAAAATTTGCATGGAGGTAAATCTGATCAAAAAGGAGAATGTTATAATTTTACAATACTGTGTGTCGTCATAAACATCTTCTCCAAAACGTATATTCACGTCGTGCCACCAGCACAGATCTCCTAGACCCTCTCCCGCTACCCTTCTCTATCGTCCATCGCTTCCGGTAGGTCTTCAAGGCTACATCCTGTATCGGCACACAGCTGTTGTATGTAGGTTCTAGCAGTTCGTCCTAACTTTGCTCGTCCATGTGAAGAGGTCCACAGGAGTGTGTCACTTATGAGTTTGTACCAACTTCTCCAGCAGTGTCCCGCATGTCTGATTCGTCTAACTTGGATAGTTTTCGTGATGGGTGGTGAGTGGCCGTACACCTACTGTTTTGTGGGGTGCTGCATCCAGGACTTGTTCAATATTCTTTTAGTTAGATTAAATTTTGAGTAGTATCTATGTTGCCATTTTCAGAGGGAGTCCCCTTGGCGTATAGTTAGATTAAATTTTGAGTAGTATCTATGTTGCCGTTTTCAGAGGGAGTCCCCTTGGCGTATAGTTAGATTAAATTTTGAGTAGTATCTATGTTGCCGTTTTCAGAGGGAGTCCCCTTGGCGTATAGTTAGATTAAATTTTGAGTAGTATCTATGTTGCCGTTTTCAGAGGGAGTCCCCTTGGCGTATAGTTAGATTAAATTTTGAGTAGTATCTATGTTGCCGTTTTCAGAGGGAGTCCCCTTGGCTTATAGTTTCACACTATTGTTGTAAGCAAGTTCGAACGTTTAATCTATAACATTCACTTTCGGACTAATGCCCTTGAAAAACGTATGACCCCCACCTTATCTCCTAGTTGTAGATTAAATACAGCCACTAGTGTTCTTCTGCCCAGATAGCTTTGGAATCAAATAACCTTCGAAGGCTGCTGTGCCGTTTTATAAAGAAACCAAACTAAACTAAAATGAAGCTAGACTGACTTTTTAATTTTTCCCCTAAAATTGTGATTGACTCATAGCAGTCTAAACATCATCACTTCATTATATAAATTATCTAGTTCTCAAGTTTAAATGTTATTAAAAATAAAAAAAAGCAAATTGAAGCCTCGGGCAATAAACTTCATTGCACAAGTTTGTGTATTTATAAATCTGCTGACCTTATTGAATCTCACATCTTTTATGAAGGGGTCATGATAAGTTCTTGGTCCAACTAAGAAGAGAATGAACAGGAGCAATTAATCGGACATGTTATTTCACTTATTTCAAATCACTTGGCACAATATTTCTCAGGTTTCTTTAACTCTTACAGAAAATTCTAGAAAAATAAGTTCTGGTTAAGCCGAGAACTTTTCAGCACAACCTTGTAAAATGCGATACTTGCGAAAAGAGATTGAACGTAAAAAAATTCTTGTAATTAGGTTGATGTAAAAATAAATGCGATTTTTGTCATTTTAAAATTCCATGCGTAAATTCTAAAGTTTCAAATGTTTCAAAATTATTGAATATTTTAAAAAATCATAAAAATTATAAAATTTAAAGATCTTATCTACTGATAAACGGTTCTGTTTTCTCAGTTTATTTTTGTTTATTTTATGCTGTAATGTTTTTCTATTTTATTTTAAAGAGGATACATATATTTACCCAACCCATCCATGATGCTATACAAAGTCAATTCTCGGAGTTCCTTTACGTTCATATTTACAATATTTGTGTAGTTAGGAGGTGCTCGTGGTGTAATGGTTACCGTCGTAGGAAATGGACACGGCGACACGAGTTCAAATCCTGGCCGAGACTAATTGCATTTCACATAGCACTAATACCCTTGGGAAAGGTATGAATCCAATTATTCTCCCTCCAGCTATGGGTAAATAGTAGGGTAGATTAGGTTCTTCAGCCTTGGCGAAGCAACTAGTCTAGGAGAAGGAAAACTCTGAATTCAAACCTGTTAAACTTCGCTTAAAAATTGACCTGCCCGAGCGAAGGGGTTGGGTAAATATGATATGATATTTGTGTAGTTACATCTTGAGAGGTTTTTTTTTTTTTGTCCTCTCGGTCCAATCGAATACGAATAATCTTTAGACAGGTCTATTGGGCCCACAGATAAGACCCGAACAGGTGCAAACCACTCTACATCAGAGTGGACCTGAGAGTAATGGCAATAAAGGGATACTACACACACTCCAAATCTCCAGAACTGGAGCCTTGCTCAGTCGGCTGGGGCTGTAGAATACACCAACCAGTGTCCTGGATATGACACTAAACAATCTGATGGTGAGGTAACAGTAATGCTGGAGCTTTGGAGAATGCGGAGCCCCTCTTCATTACCATCGATCCCAGATCCACTCTGGCCCGGAATGGTAGCAACTGATAGGGTCCTATCTATGGTCCAAATAGAACTAAACTGTATTGGTTCAGTGTAGACTGTTTTGACTTTTAAACTGCGTACTTATGCTAAGCTGAATTACTCGAAATAGATCTGTTTTGTATGCTAAATTGAATTGTTTGAAATGGAACTCTTTTTGTATGCTAAACTAAATTGTTTGAAATAGTACTGTTTTTGACGTTGAAACTATATTTACACTTAATTGAATTATATGAAATAGAACAGTTTTGACATTTAAACAAAAATCTACACTTATACTAAATTGGATTGTTTGAAATAAAACTGTTTGACTAAACTAAATAGCTTGAAATAGAAATGATTTTGACAATTAAACTGCGTGCTTATGCTAAACATAATTGTTTGGTTTAGAACTGTTTATTTGTATAAAAAATGAATTTGGCATTAAATAACCTACAAAGGTTGATATGCCTTAAAACCCAAACAAATAGACAAACATAACTGGAGCCTCAACATAAGATTCAGTTTAGTGTCATACCTGACCTTAGCTGGGCCGTCTGGTATTCGTGCCGGATGGGGTATCGAAATCAATGGCAGATTCGAGGCCGAGAGGCCCCAGGCTTCAGCTGGGCCATCTTCGGCTAGACGAGCTGCAACACTGACACCTTTGTCCCGCTTGTATAGCACTGGACCTTGCTGTCCAGTTTAAGCTATAAGCAGGCAGGTCTACTCTAGCCCAGAGTGGTAGCACCTGATAGGGTCCTATCTATGGGTCAGATAGGACTAAATTATGTACTTATGCAAAAATGAATTGTTTTAAATAGAACTGTTTTGACATTTCAACTGCATACTTATGCTAAACTGAAATGTTTGAAATAGAACTATTTTTGTATGCTAAACTGAACTATTTGAAATAGAACTATTTTTGACATTGAAACTGTACTTACGCTAAACTGAATTGTTTGAATGAGAACTGCTTGACAAACTGAATAGCTTGAAATAGAAATGTTTTTGACAATTAAACTATCTACTTATGCTAAACTGAATTGTTTGAAATAGAACTGTTTATTTTTATAAAAATGAATTTGACATTAAAAAACCTACAAAGGTTGATATGCCATAAAACTCAAACAAACAAACAAACAAACAAACAAACAATCAAACAAACAGATGCTACCACTTCGGACCAGAGTATACCAATGCGATGGCAATGAAGGGGTACTCCGCATTCCCCAAAGCTCCAGCAGTACTGGATCCTCACCATCAGATTGTTTAGTGTCATTATCAGGATACTCATTGGAGAGTCTTACCCTCTGCAGAGATGCAGTCAGTGTATACTGGGCCAGAACATGGCTTTATTATTAACTAAACCACGAAGGTTAATCTGCTATTTTAAAAAATAGTTGAAGCATCTTATTCGAATTTCTCTGTTATGTTTGGTTTTTCATTTGAATTCTAATGTTAATTTGATTTTATTCTAAAACACATTTTTTCCTTTTCATGATTTAACAATTTCAATGAAAGTTCTTGACCTGAAAACTCCTTGCCCAGTCAGCTGGGGCTGTAGAATACACTGACTGCACCTCTGCAGAGGGGTAAGACCCCCCCTCTAACGAGTGTCCTAGATATAACACTAAACAATCTAATGGTGAGGATCCAGTGATGCTGGAGCTTTGGGGGATGCGGAGTACCCCTTCATTGCCCTTGCTCCCAGGTCCACTCTGGCCCGGAGTGGTAGCACCTGATAGGGCCCTATCTATGGGTTAAATAGAACTAACAGCATACTTATGGTAAAATGAATTGTTTGAGTAAACTGAATAGCTTGAAATAAAAATGTTTTTGATAATTAAACCGTACTTACATTTAAACTGCGTGCTTATGCTTAACTGAATCATTTGAAATAGAACTGTTTTTTCGACATTAAAACTGTATTTACACTTAACTGAATTGTTTTAAATAGAACAGATTATTTATGTAAAAATGGATTTGGCGTTAAATAACCTACAAAGGTTGATTTGCCATAAAACCCAACAAACCAAACCAAACCTGAAAACTCCACGGTATATGCTTGAAGTCAAATAGAGTTTTAAACTAATGGAATCTGAATGAATATTTGTTCGACGTGACGACACGGATATCTGTAATGGGTTATGGAACTATAACGACACAATATTTCTATTGTTACTCTAAAATGGAATCTATAGTTTATTTCAACGAGTGAGATTTTAAAAATCAGTCATTCATCCTGTAAAAAGCGTGGGAATTTATGACAGATGCTCGAATGACAAAACATAATTAACAGTTGAGATTTTAAATTGATTGAATTCCCAGAAGCACTTATGATTTCTATTTTAAGGCGTACTTATCAGTATTGATTAATAACCTAGCTTAGTATTGGTTTGGTTTATTTGTTTTACGGCACATAAACTTCTTATTGGTTATTTAATGCCAAAATTTGATTCATTTCTAAAGGTTTTGTTTTGTTTTGTTCTTAATGGCATATCAACCTTTGTAGGTTATTTACTGCCAAATTCCTCTTTGTAGAAGAACAATGGTACTATTTAACTCATAACTGGGGGAATAAGGTATTCATGCCTTTCCCATGAGTATAAGTCCAAAAGTGAACGTAATTGTACGATGGATTTCGAACTCATTTACTTTAGCCATTACCTCAAAGGTTTGCTTTGGTCTTTTTGCTTAACGTCATATCAACTCTTTAAGGGTTACTTTATGCCAAAATTTTATTCATTTGTAAATGTTTAATTGTAAACAGTTTCATTGCTCTTTTTGTCTATAACCATTTGTTCACACACAACTATAAAGTTTCAAGTATTCCAATCTAATACTAAGAATTTGCTGTTATAGTTTAAAGTAACTGTTCCTATCTAATAATATAATTGGATTCCGCAGTTATATAGCTTCAAGTATTACTATCTTACGCTAACAATAATGATTTCAATCGAAAAAAAAATCTTATTATAGAGGTACGTCACAATTCCCTTTGTTATTTATGTCACATTTTCCACGATTTTGTTGTTTTCTTTTATCTAAATCTCAGTTATTAATAAAATTGTTTTATATTGTTCATACTGTTGGCCTTATCTACATATATTTGTCTCTGCCTGCCACCAGATAGGACTTGACACGAGGTCAATGACACGAGGTCGGCTCATAGCGGGAGAGGTCGGGCACGAGTCGAGGCTTTAGTACTGTCGGTCTATGCTTGTCATCGGCTCACTTAGTGCAATGTGAGCCAGATGAGTCTAACTAAACATGGACACAATCAACGTGAGTTCAGCCAGGGATGCCAGATTATAGCTTAAACTCGACTAAGAGGTCCAGTGCTATACAGTACTATAAATGCAGCTTGTTCACCCGAAGGTGGTCTAGCCGAAGCCAGGGGCCTTTCGGCCACCAGTCTGCTATTGATCATGAGATAAAACGTTTGGCACGAATGCTAGACGGCCTAGCTAAAAAGCCGTGGCGCAAAGCCAACAGCAAATTAATGCTGTTGGCTTTGTCTACATATTAATAATATTTAATTGTATTTATATATATAACAAAACTGGGGTTTACAGTATGAACAAGAAGGCTAACCTGCAAATTGATCTTAAAAATTTGATTTTATAAATATTTGCTAGGTATTATTGATTTTTAAGAGTTTTATTTCATTTAAATAATTATGAACAAAAATCCTATCGATAAATTTTCAAAGAAATCCATTAGCAAAAAGAAATAACCATAATTTTACTTTTTACAGCTTAAGTTTGTTAAATAGTTTTATTAGGAAAATTTACCAATGAAAACCGGGAGTGATGGTAAGAGCTAGCATCTAAGTTCTCCTGTTCTTCATTTATACCACTTTTGTTTCAGATAAGTTTAACGTAATTATTTGATTTTAAATAATGTTAAATGCTAATTTTTTTTATTTCAATAACTTTTATTTTCGTTTTGCCATAAATTGACATTTTTTAAATATTGTCATATACCAATCAAGAAAATATAAAAAGACATCATATGTATATCTTCCTTACAAAGAATAAGTAAAGAAGATGAAAAATATTGGCGATGAACGTATATATGTATATCTATTTAATAGTTCCCCACCTCTGTTTTATTGTTTCTTTTTCTTTCTTTTTGTTCTCTTCCTTTGGGAGAGGTGTTTAATGACACTGAAATGTATCGGCAGAAGTTGTCTGAGGCTGAGTTTTATTCCCACCCACGCAAGGTCAGGCTCTAATCAGTACATTTACGGCATCGTAGTAATGATTTGAATAGCACGTGCCAAAACATTTGGCGAGACTGTTTGAACTGTTATTTAACGGTTGAATGGAACACGTGACCAAAATTGAAGATAGGCGCGAACTTTGAGATCTAAGTCAGTTGCGAAGATGAACTCAAGATGGTAAGTCTAGATAAAATCTTTTTCCACAAGAAGGAGATATTTTGTCCCTCTGGGGATAAAAAAAGAGGAATTATCAGGGTAAATATTTCCACTAGTGTTCGTAACATAAAGCGAAGATGTTGTCTGGAAAAAAATCTTATTGACTGGGATGAAAACTGTGATTTATTAGAATGAAGGGAAAGATGAATATTCATAGTTCTACGGCTAATGGACAGCAATTCCTTCCTCGAAGGATACCGTATCATCACACCCGATAAGCAGCTGGAAATCATGGGAATCTTTGAAGAGAGAATTTCAAATCCCGAAATCTACCAGACCAAGATGAGTTTGAAGAATTCCCATATTTAGATATCTGATCCTTGTAACAGCCTGCCAAAAAAAAAAAAAAAAAAAAAAACATAACAGAACATCTCCTTGGGATGGCTGAAGTCTAAGTGGAAAACTAAACACGTGGCAGATAAAGTAATCGACTAATGTTGAACAGTGTGACACAATAGGTCTTTGGTGTGGAAGTATATGAAGTGAGTCATATGTGTATGTATGTCTAAACACATGAGTAGGTGTGGGTACAAGTATGTGTGTATATTTATACGTGCATGTGTGTACATTTGTACATGGTTGTGAGTGAACCATAGGTATGTATATATGTTTGTGTATATATGTGTTTATCAATATAGGGGCTTAAACATATTTGCGTGGTTGCGTTAAGTGTGTGCTTGGCCGAATGTATTTTGTGCGTGAATCATTCATCCACTTCTCCCCGTCTAAGTGGAGATGGTCAGATAAAGCGGAACCGTGACTTAAAAGACTTCAATTTTATTATCACACTTTTAAGGGTGTCCTGCAGACATACAGTCTGGCAATATTTTTATGTCCATTCTAGGGGTGGCTGAAAGCCTGGAAGTAGGAAATATTCATCGTAGCATATATACAAGAGCCCTCAGTCTGCAAGAAACAATCCTCCAAGGAGAGACAAAAAAAAAAGATACTTCAAGTCCAAAAACCTTGTAGTTTATTTAATTTAGTTATGTTATATAATTGCGGGGGGATTTTTTTATATTATCCTTTTTCGTTTCATATATCTTGCCTTTCGGTTTAGTTAGGCTGAGAACCTTTCGGCTTAGTGTATGGGTTAGTTAGGCGCACACATTGAGTGCAGGTGTTCACGCGCGCGCGGGAGGATGTGACAATCACAGATGTCGCAATAAAGACCTCAGATAGGAAATGGGACTGGGGATGTGAATGACGTCATGCCAGGAAGCGATGGACTGAGGATTTTGGAATTTGAAAAAAACAGAGTTGAGATTTGGGCTTGGACGAAGCAAGTCGATTTTCGGAGCTCGCCGAGGCCAGACCAGTAGTTTGCGGTGGGGTGCCGCACGTGGTGGGGTCAGATGGAAAAGTCAGCATAGAAAGAAATTGTGTGTCTCTCTCTCCTCATGTCGAAAAACCTTAAACTCAAAAAGGTAATAAAAAGTTTCGTACCTGAACTGTGAGAGTCGTAAGTGTTTCGCGTATTTCGGGATTCCCTATGTATATTTCACATATTCGTATCTTGGTCCTATCTTGAATTTTTTTTTTCATCATACAACGTGTGAAAGCACGTGCGATACCCTAGCCTCATCAGCCGCCAACCAAGGTGATAACACAGTTTCGGTAGCTCAGGGCTTAAACTTAAAAAGGTAATAAAAAGTTTCGTACCTGAACTAAGAGAGTCGTAAGTGTTTCGCGTATTTCGGGATTCCCTATGTATATTTCACATATTCGTATCTTGGTCCTATCTTGAATATTTTGGTGGACTTATATGTTACAGTTACAGGAATTTAATCAGCCGTCTGAATGGTAAAAATGAGAACTCTACTATTCTTCCATTATATGAAGTGTCGCACATCCATCCTCTGTTAAACGACATATCCTCGAGCCTTTTGTTTTCGCAGTTTTCTTTTGTGGACCTGTCACGGACAGGGGCACGTGGATCCGAACCTGCCGACAAATTAAACAGTAATAGGGTGACATTGTACAGACGAAGACGCATGAGCCACGAACGGATATTCCCACAACAGTCTTATATGAAGATACATATTTGCATATAAAAGAATAGAAGCAAAAGGAGAGATATAAGAAACGGCGATGAAAATTCAAATGTGGAAAAAGAAGGTGGGGAACGGGGGTGGGGGGGGAGAAAAAAGAAAAAAGAGAAAGACCGAAAACGTTTAGAAACGTTTTTTTCTTTCGTTTTGTTGAAATGGACTTTCAAAGATAAGTCATTTGAACAAATATCCCAACTCTTTTTCCCTGCTCACAACATAGTTTTATTTTTGTGTTTTCACCATACCGCGAATACATCGCTAGTCACCTTTCTTATTTGGTCCTGAATATTTATGAGTAAATAGCTATGTATATATTTTTTTCTTCTGTTTTGTTTGCCGTGGAATAAAGGATTTATTCCTTGAAAATCTACCGGGTCGTTTCGTTATCTATCACTTTTCCTGCTCATTTCAAAAGTAAGACAGGATGTTCCTTGATTAAAAACCTCAGAAGATATTCCTATCTTCTGACATCATTATTTTTTCGTTTTATGTTTTGCGCTCAAAGAGAGAAGCGATCGGAATACGATGTAGAAGATATTCCTGCTCCTGGGAAGAGCTTGACTTCTACCCATCCCCACCCTAAACCACTCAGATCGTAACAATATTTACACACACACATACAAAAAATTAAATAGAATAAGAAAGTCATTAAAATAAAGAAATAACAGCAATTTTATTCTCTGCTGTCGCATTTAATCAAATAGTTTTTATTGAGTTTCGTTAGTATTTCTAATTTTATATGCTGCAAATTGCTAAGTCACAAGTCGATTTTTTAAGCCAGAAAAACTACGGATGGATTTATATGCCAGAATTAAAATCCAAACCTTATCACAGAGTGGTCTACTAATAGAGAAGGATTCCTAACAATCGATACCCTTAACTTTAGTAGACTGCTAAAAACATCTCCAACTTAAATTTGTGCTGCAGACGATATTTAACAAATTAACACAGACATTGATATGACATGATAAATCTGTAATACAATGCAAAAAAAAACTATCGAAGAAGAAGAAGAAGAAGAAGAAGAAGAAGAAGAAGAAGAAGAAGAAGAAGAAGATTAACTAAATCGAAGGTTAATTGTAAAAGTAAAGAATAGAATAAATCCACACAGTCTGAATAAAATCAAAAGGGATTATTGGATTTATAAAGTAAGAAAAGTTGGCGACCATAGTCGAGGGCAACCAGAAAGCTCCCTTTTCAATTGCTACTACACCAAGGTGTAGGGGAGGGCGCTATTCCTTTCCATGGATTGCTCCACTTTACCCTTGATACTTACCTTATATTGCTGAGAGTATCAAGCTCCACTTTACCCTTGATACGTACTTTATATTGCTGAGTGTTAAGCAAGGATGTATCAAGTTCCATTTTTAAAGTCTTTGGTATGACTCAACCGAGGACTGAACTCCGTTCTTCCATGTCATTGGCAAACAGTCTACCCACTAGACCAATGAGCCGGTATAAAAAAAATTGGATTTATACTAAGTCAAAACTTATGTTTTAAAAGTGAAAGTATTAAACCTTTCAAAATCTAATTTGGGCTACGAAATATGTTTAAAAGCAAAAATAATAAAGACCAGAAGTTTAGTCTTGCGTCCGAATAAAACTAAAATAAACGAATAAATGAATAATAACAATAATGACCACAGAATAAAACTGAAAGAATGTGAAAAAAAGAATTAGTACCTCGACCTTGCTAGAGGGTTGAAAAAACTATGGAACATGAAAATTTCAATTATCCCAATCGTGATTGGTGCTTTTGGCACAATAACTAAAGGATTATTAAATGGACTGAAAGACTTGGAAGTTGGCGGACGAGTGGAGACCATCCAAACTACTACATTATTGAGAACGGCCAGAATACTGAGAAGAGTCCTGGAGATATGTGGAGACTTGCTGTCGCTCAAACTCCAGTGAAAGACCATCAGCTTTAGCTGATGTGAAAAACTCTAATGAGATAATAATAATAATAATAATAATAATAATAATAATAATAATAATAATAATAATAAAAAGAATTTCCTACGTTTAACAATTTCTTACGTTTTTCCGTCTCATTGGCCTACTGGACAGAGTGTTCGCAAATGGCCAAGGAGACCATAGTTCAATCCCAGGTCGAGTCATACCAAAGACTTAAAAAATGGTATTTGATATATCCTTGCTTAACACTCAGCATTATAAGGTACGTATCAAGAGTAAAGTGGAGAAATCCGGAGGAAGGAGTAGCGCCCTCCCCTACACCTCGGTGTAGTAGCTATTGAAAAGGGAGCCTTCGGGTCGCTCCCGACTACGGTCACCAACTTTACTTACTTTACGTTTAACTTTAAATGAAAAAGTGTTAGGAATCTCAAATTAGTAAGGGGAAAATCTTTTTTTTTAATAATAAGAAAAATTTACATAATCAAAACCCAGCAAGTGTAGCACCGAAGATGTATAACTCTGTGACTATAAAAACTACGATCAGATTGGAGAGATCAAACCCAACAATAATAAAATATGCGGTCTCCGTAATCATTGTAATCTTGCCACGACTAGTCACTTAATAACAGATTCTGAGAGAGGACAGTATTATCATCATCATCATCATGTCGCGCTGGTAGCACGGATATCCCTGACCCTCTCTCGCCACTCCTCCCTATCGTTCATCGCCCTAGGTAGGTCTTCAGGACAACATCCCGTATCCTCATATAGTTGCTGAATGTATGTTCGTGCTGGTCATCCTGCTTTTGCACGGCCATGTGTGGAGGTCCATAAGAGTACATCTCTTATGAGTTCGTCCCTGCTTCTCCAGCAGTGTCCTGCATGTCTGGTTCGTCTAACTTGAATAGTTTTCGTGATACTATTTACCAACCCCTCCGCTCGGGCAGGATATGACACAAGGTCAGTTTTTAAGCGGAGTTTAACAGGTTTGAATTCAGAGTTTTCCTTCTCCTAGACTAGTTGCCTAACCAAGGCTGAAGAACCTAGTTTGTCCTACTATTAACCCATAGCTGGAGGGAGAATAATTGGATTCATACCTTTCCCAAGGGTATTAGTGCTATGTGAAATGCAATCAGTCTCGTCCAGGATTTGAACTCGTGTCGCCGTGTCCAATTCCTACGACGATAACGACTACATAGTTTTCTGAATAGTTTTCGTGATAGGGGGAAGGTGACCGTACAGTTGGTGTCTTGTGAGGTGTTGGCGCCAGGAATTGTTCAAGATTGCACGCAGAGTTCTTGTGTAATTGTCGTCTAGCTTCTTCTCCAGCCGTTTTGTTAGCGTCCATGTAGTGCAGCCATATAGCAGTATCGATGTGACCGCTGCCTGGAAGAAACTGCGTTTCATTTTATCGGTTAGGTCCGATTTCCATATAATCGATAGCCTATTGATAGCTGTCCATGCTTTCGTTAACCTCGTTTCGATGTCCTTTTCGGTTGATTCGACGCTGCTTCCTAGGTATGTGAATTTGTCTACTAGTTTAAGAGGGGTTCCTTCTAGAGTGGAGATGTCCCCTGTTTGATTATAGCACCGTTTTGTGTGCATTAACATAGAGGCCTATGCCTGCAGCTGTTCGTTCCAAACTATGCAGTAGTGTTTCTGCTTGGTCGGGTGTATTTGCCAGTATCGCTATGTCATCGGCGTAGTCGGCGTCGGTAATTGTTGTTGCGGGGTACATTCTGCTTTTTTTCTTCGTCAGCTCGAAGCCATTCTCTCTGATTTTGTCAATCGATGTTCTAAGTACGTAGTCTAGACAAATGATAAAGAGGTACGGAGCCAGCGTGTCCCCTTGTAGTACTCCTGCTACAATGGCGAAGTATTCTGTGTCTCCATCTGGTGATCGTACTTTTACTTTGGTGTTTCTATAGAGAATCGTTATTGCTGCTACGGTTTCTTTAGCTATGCCGTAACCATGGGATGTTGCATGGTGAATGTGAAGCAAGGCGGATCAATCCAAAAGTGAGTCAACTGCGAGCTTCACCTGATGCTGGGCGGAGGAACTTCATAGATCAACGGCCAGGATCAGATATCTCAGACAGGAATCTACTGCTACTCATCTATACTCGTGGCGTCTATTGAGGAAAAATCAGCCGTCGACAAATTATTATGACTCTACTTCAAATCCTACGTCCAAACCGTTTCGCCCTTCACGCAGGTAAACAAGGAACGCGTTCTGGCTTTCTGGCCACAGTGTTCCAAAAATCAGCAATAGAACTCAAACCAAACTTTCTTAGATGTAAATTGACTCCTACCCTTAAACGCAACAGTGTTGGCCACCAAACAATGACTTACATACATCAGCTTTGTCGGACACTGAACACAGTCTAAAGGACTAGCCAGAAGCGTTGGGCGATTGAGACGGATGGCGAGAGAGAGAGCGAGAGAGAGAGAGAAAATTCGCATGCTATCAACACTTTCAAGTCATACTGATGATATTAACGCTATATCACATACCATTTCCAGCAGCTATCTAAAAACACTAACCAGAACATCACAGCACCCAGGTAGCCAGTCAGATAACAACAGTATATAGTTTATCTACCCAATTTCATAATAACACAAGAGATTGTAAATTTATATAGATACAAGCTCTAATGAGTAATATTTATTTATCGCATATATTGTACTTGTAGCCTACCGTACGTTTAGAGGTCGACCAATACTGCAGGTCTAACACAGAATTTTGAGCAAAAGATTTTGTGGTCGATGCTGAAATTTACGGTAATTGCATTAAAACATTTATAATTTAGCGATGTGAAAACCAAACAGCCTCGTCCAGAGCTTGAACTTAAATCGCCACATCCATTTTCTTCAATCGTAACCGTTACTCCACACGGGTCACTATTAAATGACAAAATTGCACCTATAAAGAATTCAAGAGCAGACATGTTTGAATAAGAAGGCAAATTCAATAAGCCCTCTGCATACAGTTTAGCAGTAAGAAAATATTATAAAGTAAAGCCATATATTCCTCCCTTTTGTCATATTGAATTACAGAATTAAATTATTCTATTCGATAAATAATAAATGTGACTTTTATAGACATAGGAATGTGCATCGTGAATGGTATGTATGTCTGCCTCAGACGACGAGAACGTAAAATCCAACTGACGAAATCTCTGAAGCGGGAAATATACGAACGATTGTAAGCAATTAAGTTAATTCATTATTTATCCTAAATTTGCTGAATCAGCACGAATATTTGCCTCTAAAATCTGTTAATTATTTCGGTTGAAGAGATGCAAAGCTTCATTAAGAATTTATTAGATACTTGAATGCAATCTACTCTCACCGCCTACCACGTCTGTTCGGCTAAGGGCCTGCAAGAATCTAAGAATTGTATTATTGTCTGAGTTCTTTCATTTTCATTCGCCTTGACGGTGGGGCCAGCAGTACTCTGACTGCACCCCCAAAAGAGGGGTAAAACTCACCCCAACAAAAAATAAATGGGTGTCTTTGTGATAAAAACCATAATTTCATTCTTAATTTCGTTACGTCAACAAATCTGCACTGAGTGACTTTGCAAACTATGCATGCCGTGATTAACTTTATCCCATTGACGTTAAACTATTTTGACCTTATGCTAGACTAATTAAAACTTAAATAATTCAACTTACTGTGCTAAGTTTCTGCAGTAGAAATATCAAAAAGCTTATCTCGCAAATTATTACACGTTCGATCTTTAAAAGTTTCCTCAGGATTATGACCTTGTGTCAGACTATATTGGACTTTGTAAACATGCCGGAAATAAGAATTCGAGCGTTATTAGTTTACTTAGGATTTTGGCCGATTAAAGTTTTCATGGGTCTCACAGAACCTGCAGTAGAAGGGTAGTTATCAAACTGTGTCTAAGATTAATCCCCCAAAACTCTCTCTCTCTCTCTCTCTCTCTCTCTCTCTCTCCTAACGTCAGCAGACTTTTGAATGACTCTATCATCAACAATACTCTTCATATATTAGGACCTTCTACCAGTCCCTTGTAATAAAAGCCATATTTCTATTTTTAACTTCGTAACGTCAACAAATCTACACTGAGTGACTTTGCAAACTACTAATGCTGTGATGAAACTTATCCAATTTACGTTAAACTATTTTGACCTTGTGTCAGACTATTTAAAATTTAAATAATTCAAATTACTGAACTAAGTTTTTGCAGTAGAAATATTATCAAAAAGCTTATCTCGCAAATTATGACACGTTCGATTTTTCAAAGTTTCCTCGGGATTATGACCTCGTGTCAAACTATATTGAACTTTGTAAATATTTCAGGAAAAAGAATTCGAGCGTTATTTGTTTACTTAGGGTTTTGGCTGATTAAAGTCTACATGGGTCATATAGAAGTAGTAGAAGGGTGGTTATTAAATTAGGCTAATTAAAGTTGTAATACTGGGTTAGCAGACCTCTTATCAGTGAATTCGATTCTCACTGGGTACATCATACTTTCGGCTTTATCCTGCCACTTAGATAAGCTTAGTTTCATTTATTCTCCGTCCCACCACCGGACAAGTACGGCTCAAGCCTTTTTTTAAAGTGAGTCCGGACGCAGGGCCGCAGCACACACGCGTCTGGCAAAATCCAAAAATACCTTCAGCCCCGTCGGCATTCCCTCAATGGGAGCGGTGAAGTAGTTAGTTGGTAATTGCTAATTAGTTATTTACTTAGGTAAGCTTAGTAAATAGAAATTAACAATTACCAATCAGTGTTGATAAGCATTGAATATCCAGATATTTCGTGGCCATAGGAAAATTTTTCATTTCTGAATCTGAGATCCAATGATTGACTGAGATGCTCGATGCCATCTGAGGTCTAAAAAATATTATCCGAAAAATGAAAAAAATGCTACAGCGCCAGAAGATCAAAAATAAATAAATGATCAATAACACCAAAAATATTCTTGTAATTCGATTAACAAATAAAAAATACCGTCTATTTTTTGTTAAAGTTTCAATGAACTTCATAAAAACTGAAGATGATGTAAACTGACATCGAAATACCAACAAAACAATCCACAGTTTTGTTCTCTGCAAGAATGTTTCTTAAAATTATAAGATCTTATTATTCAGAAGTGTGGGTCATGGTGATCTTTCGATAGCTGTTTTTTATTCTCATTTATAGGAGCCACCCTTATAGATGAGCAGTAGTAGTTCCCCGATCGAACTATTTGATCCTGGTCGTTGAACCGTAGGATTCATACGCCCAGGGAGTGGTTAGGCATTGCGTTGAATCGTCAGAGGGTTTATCCGCTCGCCTTTGCAGCCACCATGCTGCTTCCCATGGCTTTCGAAAAAATAAATCCCCCTATTACTTCCCCCTTCTGTCAATATTAAGTTTTAACTTAGTTAAAGCCTACAATTACTTAATTTCTAAATTTCATCGAAGTCCTTATTTATGATTCTAAGGCATTCTATTTTAAGCTAACTTTGGGGCTTTAATCATAGGGGCGACATCTCCACACGAAACGCTAGTTCTCTGAAACTAGTCGACAAGTTCACCTACCTAGGAAGCAGTGTCTTATCAACCGAGACAGATATCAACACACGACTAGCAAAGGCAGGGATAACTATCGATAGGCTATCGGTCATACAGAAAGCAGACCTGACCGATAAAATGAAACACAGTTTCACATAGACGAGCTTCACATAGACGAGCAAAGGCAGAACGACCAGCTAGAACCTACATACAACAGCTGTGTGCCGATACAGGATGTAGCCTTGAAGACCTACCGGAAGCAATGGACGATGTTGAGGAGTGGTTGGAGAGGGTCAGGGAGATCTGCGCTGGTGGCGCGAGATGATGATGATGATGATGATTACTCAGAAAAATAGTGATTCTATTATATTTCATGCGCTTGTGGACATTGTGTCCTATCATATAATCTTCATTTATGTTAAATGAAACGTTTTTCTGGAATGAGAAATGCGTTCATGATAAATATTTCTTATATTTCATGCGCTTGCATATTCACACAAGAAATCTGGCCATCACCGCTGAGTACTGAGTCAACAAAAGCCACCTAAATTTTCAACCCCTTCTCGACTGACCTCACAAACATCAGAATTGAGGGTGTCAGAATGTAACACTATGTAGGTGGTCCGCCAAGCAGATGATTCCTTTGTTTGTTTTGGCGCGAAACCAGACAAAGGGTTTGGACTCGAGATCTCGACGTGACTGGAAGTGGGTAAGGGAACGCGAGATGAGTTGGACAAAGGAACTCAGAGAAGGAGTGGCGAAGGGTGACGCAAGTGGCCAGTCGACACCGGACAGCAGAAGAGACCAGTCGGCATGAGATAAGGTCCAAGAGTCAGTGAGGGAAGAGCAGTCAAGATGAGTCAGCACTCCTCATGGGTTGTTGAATTTTCGCTAGAAATCCACGCTAGCGTTAGTCTACATATGCACAAGGGAATGCAATGTTACCTAACTCCTCTTCTTGCACTTTGAGTTAACCCAAGCATATTGTTCGTTTGTTCGTTTGTTTTCTTTCCTCCCACTCCCTTGATTGTATTTCTTGTAGCTATGAAGAAATGTGCGATGCCTCTATCGGAACCACAAGTTGATCACCCGCCAAGAAGTGAAATGGCTTGAAGAAGTTGGTGTATCGGGGGGCCGAGGGGGTATCGTCACAAGAAGAAACTTGAACCTTTTCAATTCTTCTAATTTTAGTTCGAGTGTTTAGTCTCAGTTTATATAACGGAGTTCAGAGCAAGTCCCCACAATATGCACATATTTCTTTCTCTAGGTCACGTTTTACGGCTACTAAGCAATTTGGAGAATTTACACTATAATTAATCACCAAAAAGATAAGGGGAATTACTGGTCTAAATTTCTAAGAAGTTTGAAAATTTTTATCATTTATACTAGGGGTCCGTAAGACCTGGATTCAATCCCAGGTCGCGTCATACCAAAGACTTTAAAAATGGTACTTGATACCTCTTTGCTTAACACTCAGCAATATAAGGTACGTATCAAGGGTAAAGTGGAGCAATCAAGGGTAAAGTGGAGCAATCCAGGGAAAAGGGAGACTTCTAGTCGCCCTCGACTACGGTCGCCAACTTTACTTTTTACTATTTATATTAGGGATAAGCAAACCTTTTTGTGGGAGGGCTGCATCACTGGGTTATAAATTATCAAAGGGCCGCATCTTTTAAAGCCAAAAGAATTAAGTCTCGATTCAAGTGTTTATCTTTTTATTCATTTTTTTTTTTTTTTTTTTTTTTTTTTTTTTTGGTGGCTCTTGCAAACTGCACCGAACAGTGCAGCGGGCCGCAGTTTGTCCACCTCTGATTTAGATTATTCGGATTATTGTCTTAATCTTTATTGTTGTATACACAACGTTTCGGCCGATGCGTCATTCGGTCTTCTTCAAGTGTTTCAAATCAAACTCGTTAATTTAATCCACGATGAGTAGATTCTTCAAATTCCATTAACGTTAAGAAATTGAAGAAGTTCCTGGTTATTTTTACCTGTATACCAGCTCTTTGTGTTGACTTATTTTACTTATCTTATCATATTCGTTTATTGGGGGTCCTGGTGGTGACATTGTTAAATCACTGGACTGCGGAATCGTAGTACCCGAGTTCGAACTCCAGTTATGTTATTATGTTCACTTTCGGACAAATACACTTTGGCAAGGTATGAACCCTGTTCTCCTTCCATCTATGGGTTGAATAGTACCACTACTATTCTTCTAAAAGGATGTATTTGGCCTTGAATAACCCGTAAGGTTTGATATGCCATTAAAAAAGCAAACATCTTCCCTGATATTTTATTATCTGTTTCACTGATATATCAATTAGAAGCAATGTGTGACGTGGTATAACATTCTTATCCCAAGACGGGAGTTTATTTTTCGCCCGTGTGAAGTCGGGGCAGTCTGGCACTTGATCCCTCGCAAAATAAGTTCCAATTAAGATTCCTTCTTCGGGCACATGGGGAACTGGCAGATAATGTGGGGGTTAATTTGGGGCTAGACCGACCGCCGCTGGCAAGGGGTTTCCAAATTTCACGTTACACACACCCACCAGACCACTTCGTCTTCCTACCACCCCCAGGATAATGGAAGATATGGGCCTCTAGGTTTAGATATAATATTATTATTTATCGTAGTTGACAATTCCAATTATCCGTGTAATAGTTTTAAATGCGAATAGGACATTTAGCGAGAATAAATTGAAGCGAATGAAGCTGAAAAGGAACATGCAAAAGAAGCAACTCGATAGGCAAACAATACAACGAATAAATTTCGACACGAGGGGACATTTAAAATATAACAAAATTTTAATAGCCAAGGTCCAAACAGATATTTATACGGGTCGGCTATGTTTCCCAGTAAACAGTTTCTGACACGAGTGTCTCTTTCTTCTTTTTTCTTTTCTTTCTACTTTTCTATTTTTTTTTTTTTTTTCTTGAGCCTTGAAAAGGTGGCAAAGTCCATTCATATGTTTAGAGTTTATGAAATGAATCTTTTCATTCCATTTCTCTTCTGTTCTTAATGCATATAATTCTATATATGCTTCTTTCTTTAAATTGAGAGGGAGAGCATACAATTGCAATACTTAGGAAGGGTGGAGGGAGAAAACGGTTTAAAGGTTTACTTAGCTTTTCGACGGGTTTCTTCTGAGAGTATTTTCTCTTTTACGGGCTAGCGGGATTCTGTACAGCTTGGTTTGAAGGCATCTGTTATCTCCTATCCAAGAACTCTATTTCTGTTTCTTCGCCCGGAGTTTCGGCATGAGATTCGCATGTCCTTCCACAGCGACCTCCGTCCTGAAAACTGAATTCTGTTTTTCCTATTTCCGCTGACGAAAAGGGTGCTTCCGGTTTTAGGGTTCTGGCCAATCATTTAGCCACTTTCTTCTCCCTCACCCTATCAGGCGATTCATTCGGACTAACCCGGGTGAGGTTATGGAGTACAGATAGCTTGACCTACATTCTTTACTTCCTTCAACGGGCAGGCCGAGGAGTTGACCTACATTCCTTATTCCTCCTTTTAACGGTCAGTCTTTGAGGCCTGTTAATTCAAACACAGAGGGGTAGGGAAAATTTCTTGTTTCTCACCTCTCAGTGGTAGACCATGTGACAAATGTTTTTCTTTAACAGTCCTTAACCATTATATCTGGTCTATTGATCTTTATATTTCAGTTTGGATGGCAAAGGCCCCGAGAATTGTGGCCTTTTTACATTCTGTCTATTATTATTATCACTTCTAGTGAGTTTTTTAGAAAAGCGTTAGCAGGTGGTCTATTCTGGAGACTGTTCCAAGTGCTCCAACTACAATTAGTATCACCGTCACTTTTATGTTCCATAGCTCATCCTCTGATTTCCAATTGTTCTAATCCCTTTTCCAAGCCTTTAGGGACCGTTCCAAGTGTTCCAACTACTATTAGTATCACCGTCACTCTTATGTTCCATAGCTCATCCTCTGATTTCCAATTGTTCTAATCCCTTTTCCAAACCTTTAGGGACCGTTCCAAGTGTTCCAACTACAATTAGTATCACCGTCACCCTCATGTTCCTCAGCCCTTATAGTTCTTAGACAAGATCCAGGTATTTATTTCTCTTTTTGCTTTCTTTCGTTGTCAGTTTGTGGTCTACCGGAACGCTAAAATCCACGAGACGGCAAGTTTTCTTTCTTTCTCCTTTTTTTTTTGTAATTAGCATTACACCTAGTCTTTTAGCCGGAATTTGGTAATCCGCTTGCGTCCCAAAATCCTTGAGAATTCTATGAGTCTCATTTCCTTGGACGAATTCTGGTTTCTGCATGTACAATTTGTTTGTCTGATCCTTTTTTTTAATCTCTTGCGCAATTCCCAGTAGATCACTTTTCCTACCCAATCATGCCTAGTCTTGTATTCCTTTGGTGCTAGTTGCCTGCATACGCTTATCATATGATTAACAGTTTCATCTGCTTCTACATTACCTACACTTGCTATTCTTCCACGTATTATAATAATCATTATTTAAACCTTTTTTTATCTATTGAATTTTGAATTCCAGAAATTTTACCCCTCTACAGCAATAGCTGTTTTCTATGACTTGTCACAGGGTATAGGCAAATAAATTCGTTTAACTTTCCTAAATGAGGTAAGAACAGGTGCGTATGGGGTGTGATAAGAAAGTGAGGTATTGTGGTTGGGGAATGTGAGGAGGAGGCCAATGATTCACCGTACGCAAATCAAGTAATAAGACAAATGATTAAATTGGAAAATGTAGGCTTTCCTTCATTATGCAAGCATGGAAGATGCTACTATCTCCAACACCAGCTCTCTCTCTCTCTCTCTCTCTCTCTCTCTCTCGCTCTCTCTCTTTCTTTCTTTCTCTCTCTCCAATAGCCAGTAGCAGAAAACTGATCACATTCTCGCTCGTACTAATTGTTATTGAAGAGTCTTATTGATTTGTTCTTAATTTTTTTCCTTTCTTTTTACCATGCGCGATTCAGTTACTCCTTCCTCCTTATCCTCTTCTTCCACTTTTCATCATTTCACCCCATCTCTCTCTCTCTCTCTCTCTCTCTCTTCTGTCTATCTTTCTTTGCCTCTTTCCTTTTCTCTTTCATTCGTTCTCAGTCTATTTACGTCTGTTTATGTACAATAGAGAAATACGTGAATATTTGTCTGAGATTGCCTGCTGGAGAGGGATGATTAGCAAGCTAATCTCACAGCCTATAGCTTATAGCTTTTGGTGCTCCATTGAGTGCCCAATTATTACGACCTTGTGCCAGACTTGGCTAAAATTATTATTATATGTCCTAATACCGAGCGTAAAACTTTTTTCCAGTCTATTTATCAATAACAAACGTTTACGCGCACACACACGATATATATATATATATATATATATATATATATATATATATATATATATATATATATATATATATATATATATATATAAATAAAGCTACATTTATGTTTTGTGCAACTGTATGTTCTTGCGTGTGTGTTTTTTTTAATTCTATCTATCTATCTATCTATCTATCTCATTCTGAATCTATCTATCTATCTATCTATCTTTCTTTCTTTCTTTTTTTTTCTTAAGAGAAGTTTTGTATCTCAATAGAATCTATCAACCTATCAATCAGAAATGTAAATATATATTTTTTCCTTTCTTTTTTTCTACAACCTTCTCTCTCCATCTGTCAATCTGTCTCTCTCTCTCTCTCTAATAAATTCTCCGTATGTCTATATATCTAAACGTGCATATCTATGTGAGGTAAATTAATCCTTTCACTCTATTTAAAAAAATAATTTAATCATTATCTTCTCCTTCTTTGTCGAAGCACTTAATTCTGCAGTGAATATTAATCACAACTATTGAACATAGGACTTCTTCATAATCATAATTTTTGGCCATGTTTCACTTCTATAAATTTCGGTTAACAACGCATTCGGTTACGGATTTATTGATCATCCCCCTCCATATAAATATGTATAGGTAGTCAATCAATTTAGCTTAGTATAGCGCAATATTCATTATACCTAGTTATACAACAGTAAACTATTATCGTTCAAGTGCGTTTTATACACAGGAAAATATTGTGTATTAAATCGTCAAATTCATTTTTTATTTCGTTCTTTTTAATTTCTTGTTGATATTTCCCAAGCTTTGTCAAGTAGAAGGCCTTAAATGTTGGCCCCTCATGAGGGGCAAACTCACCACTGTAGTAAGGGTTCACAAGACTAGCTTGTCAACCACCGCTCCATGTCGATTATTGCCATTGTTAAAGTTTTCTTAATCTTGTGCAAGGCAACAAATGTGGGTCACCCAGTGAGAAGCTACTCACTGCTACAGCAATCAACTAGCATGCTAACTTTTGCGCAATGGCAAGGCACCTCTATGTATCAGTACGTGAATCCTCTTTATTCACCTCTCTCTCTCTCTCTCTCTCTCTCTCTCTCTCTCTCTCTCTCTCTTTATATATATATATATATATATATATATATCTGCTAATCAATTGAAGTCTCTGTATATCTAATCCGACCTACAGTATCACCCATAAATAAATACACTTCTAACATCTTTTGTAAAAGTTCTCAACCAAAAACACCTGGTTTGGTTTCATCTTACTTCCGGGTTTCTTTGTTTAATGGCACATCAACCTTCTTGGAATATTCAATGCCAAAGCCATCGTTATAGAAGAACAGTTGTGTTACTATTTAACCCATTGCTGGAGGGATAAGTGGGTTCATGCCTTTCCCAAGGGTGTATCACCGAAAGTCAATCTAATTGCGCGACTGGAGTTCGAACTCGCTAACTACGATGTAATATCCAGTACGTTAGCCACTAAACCACGAAAACTTCCCTTTGGTATTATTAGATATGATTTATAACCAAGATCTACAAAATCCAAACACGGTAACCAAAAATGTGAATATGTAAGCATCCAAAAATAAGTATTCTCTATATAAAAATTTATTTTTAGTTAAATAAGTTTTTGTAATTTTTTTTGTAAGTTCTATCAATGTAGAGTTTAGAAATAAATAATTCCAGAATTTAATTGTTTAAAATGCTACTAGAAATAATAAAATGCTGGTTTAGATGAAAATTACGTTTTTATTTATTTTTTTTTTATGGTTGTCGATCTAATTTTCTATCGCCTTCCTTTTCTCACTATGTATCTCTCTTTGTGCACATCTACCTAGCTTGCAAGCTAACCAGCTAGCTAGCTAGCTAGCAATCAAGCTATTTACTTATCAATCTATTTCAATAGAATCTATCTATCTATCTATCTATCTATCTATCTCAATAGAATCTTTCAATCGATCTATCTATCTATTTATCTATATCAATATAATCTCTCTCTTTCTCTTTCACTTTCACTTTCTCTTTCTCTCTCTCTCTCTCTATCTATCTATCTATCTATCTATCTATCTCAATTGACAATTTGAGTAAAATCTATTAATCTATTTACCTATCTATCCATCTCAGATCTATCTATCAATCTATCTATCTATCCCAATAGAATCTCTCTCTTTCTTTCTCTTTCTTTCTCTCTCTCTCTCTCTCTCTCTCTCTCTATCTATCTATCTATCTATCTCAATTGACAATTTGTGTAAAACCTATCTATCTATCTATCTATCTATCTCAAAAGAATATATGTATGTATATATATATTGCCTAAGAAATTGGCAATTGAAAGCAAAGTTTATAGTTGAATGTTTTTCAAAGAAATCTGTAGTGATGAGTCCTTTCAAGTCCCGAAAGACTGTCAGCATGACCTTATTTACTAACTGCAGCACCAGGAACTTTTTCTTTACCGGAGCATAAGTGTCATTCTACTCCATGGACTGTCTTTTCAACTCTGACTCGTAATAGCAGACCCATGTTAAGCCTATTTGTAAATATTTTTTGACTAGAAAATATTTCTCCGTACACATCTCAAATTCTTTTGTAAATTTCATATGGTTTTCACTTCTCAGCCATCGGAAATTTTATGACAGACCTCTGTTGAATCCTGGAGCACTCTAATTTGCCACCGTTTTGAATAGCCTCAAAACAAATATTTTTGCCAAATTAAAATAATTTTTTATATAAACCAATTCCATAAAACGCAGAATTTAAATTTATGGGGAGAAATTCTGTAATAAAAAATTGTTTTGCTGTTTAAGTTAATCCCCCTTATTTAATGGATGATCCAGGTATAAGTTCATCTATATAATTAGAATCTATCTATCTATCTATCGATTTTCTTATTCATAACACTATTGGCATAATGGTTAGAATGTTTGCCAATGGCCCAGGAGACCAGGGTTCAATCCCAGGTCGAGTCATACCAAAGATTTTAAAAAATGGTACTTGCTTAACACTCAGCATTATAAGGTACGGAGCAAGGGTAAGCGGAGCAATCCAATCCAAGGGAAAGAGTAGAGCCCTCTGCTACACCGCGGTATTGTAGCTATTGAAAAGGGAGCCTTGGGGTTGTTCTCGACTACGGTCTGCTAACTTAATAATATATATATATATATATATATATATATATATATATATATATATATATATGTATGTATATATATCATCATCATCATATCATGCTGGTAGCACAGATATCCCTGACCCTCTCTCGCCACTTTTCCCTATCGTTCATCGCCTCTGGCAGGTCTTCAGGGCTACATCCCGTATCCTCACATAGTTGCTGAATGTATGTTCGTGCTGGTCGTCCTGCTTTTGCTCGGCCATATGTGGGGGTCCATAAGAGTACATCAGTTATGAGCTCGTCCCTGCTTATATCTATATATATGAATATCCTCTCGGTGTATGTGAGCGTGTTTATATATATATATATATATATATATATATATTAGCCTAGTAGGCTGAAGCTGTAGAATACACCAGTTACATCTCTGCAGAGGGGTAAGACTGCTCTCCATTGGCAATGAGTGTCCTGAAAATGACATTAAATTATCTGATGTTGACGCTTCATTCCTGAAACTTTTTTTAAACGTGCGCTACTCCTTCATTGCCATTACTCTCACGTCCACTCTGCCCCGGAGTGGTCGCACCTGTTAGGGCTCTATCTATGTGTCAAATAAAAGTATTTAATCACCTGTTTAACAGTGTGCAAACAAATGATTAAATATTAAATTGAATTATTAGTATTTGGTAATAATACTAAAAACCATTTAACTAAACGCATACAGAGCTATTACTTGATAAAGAGAATTACTAATGTTAAATATAAATACATGAAACCATTTAACTGTGTGCAAACAAAAAAAATAGAAATACTTGAAACCATTTAACTGTGTGCAAACAAATGAGCTCTGGCTTGTTTAAAAAATGTTACCGACAAACAATTCACTTAAAATGTATAAACAGGATTTGGCATTAAATAAACCACAAGGATTGATATGCTATAAGAGACAACCAATCAACCGACCAATATATATATATATATATATATATATATGTGTGTGTGTGTGTGTGTGTGTGTGTCTCTCGTTCTCTCTCTCTCGTTCTCTCTCTCTCTCTCTCGTTCTCTCTCTCTCTCTCTCTCGTTCTCTCTCTCTCTCTCTCGTTCTCTCTCTCTCTCTCTCTCGTTCTCTCTCTCTCTCTCTCTCTCTTTCTCACCAATCAATCTAAGTTCCTGTATATCTACTAATCAATCCTCTGCCTACCTACCTGCCTGCCCGCCTGCCTGCCAGGCTGCAGCCTCACCATCTACTTACCTTCTCAGTGAACATTATCGTTCGCCATCATCACAGCAGTTACAACCACTGCAGCTGCAGCTTTCACTGGCGTTGAAGTGCGAAAGTTTTCCTTCTTGAATATTTTCCACATTGCCATAGTCGCTGTTACCAGCAATGCTGATGATTTTTATAAAGCGTAGACCTAATCGCTGTGTGCAGAGCGTTCTACGCAACTGCAAGTCGGCCAAATCGATAGAACATCAGCGAATCGAAACTGACGCACGGTTTCGATCTCGCTTATCAACGATAAATATTTCTTTCCCGTTAGATTTATCCCTAAAACTATGAACTCTTGCACTCCTAGGCGTTTTAGTTTCATCAGATGCTATTCCAATAGATCCACGTTGTTAAGAGGAGAAACTTTGTGTTAGACTATCTCCCATTACATCATTTAAACCAATATCATTCCCCGAGGAGTACCGAGGCTATTAAAATTTTCGATATCCACACGAAATCTCATAATGTATTTCTCACGTTCTTTTTTTGTACACAAATGAAGACAAATGTAGAAAACCAGAGGTCATAGAAGATTATGTTGCGTCATAAATAGGTGACTTTTTTTCCTTTTCATTTTTCCTTGCTCTCTCTCTCTCTCTCTCTCTCTCTATTAATCTATTGACAGATAAAGAATAAGAGAGAAATAGAGAGTGACACAGAGTGAGAGAGAAAGACAGAAAGAGAGAGAGACAGAGAGAGAGAGAGAGACAGAGTGAGAGAGAAAGACAGAAAGAGAGAGAGACAGAGAGACAGAGACAGAGAGACAGAGACAGACAGAGAGAG
>OY757918.1:95626587-95684087 GCA_963585895.1 Sepioteuthis lessoniana
ATATCTATCTATCTATCTATCTATCTATCTATCCATCTATCTATCTAATTCTGTTGATATTTATCTATATATACAGCTTTATATCTCATTCTGTTTCTATCCATCCATCTCTCTCTGTCTATTCCAACATCTCTATGTATTTGAGTGTGTACACATTTCTCTTTACCTTTTCTCAAATCTCCAACAAGTGGTCAGTCTCCTTTATTCAAATCTCAGCTGATTCATCCTTTGTGTATCTCTCAGTCTTTCTATCCTATCCGCAAATTAATCTTTTTGAGCGAAGCTTGTCTAAATCACACACACTTGCCACTTGTCATATGACGCTTTTCTTTTGCTCTCTTCAATAAAAATAACAACAATAACAGCCGGGTATTTTCGTTTATTTAATTGTCGATAAAAGTTTCAAGGAATGAATTATTAAAATAAACGAAAAGCTGTAAAAGCGACAAATGTTAAATTTAAAGGCGCCTCGTCGTGATGTAATTACCTGTACGATACTCTTCCCGACCATTACATCATTTGTAAGTTCGACATACGTGGCCTTGAGCCAAACTATTCTCAACTACGTAAATAACTATTGATAAATGCGCCAACCATATTGTGATGGTTAACAAGTTCTTATCAAAAGCTGATTTATTAGGGTAGGGAAATCGATTTTTACTTATAAATATTGAAACGTGGTTATTTTGACATATTTTCTTTTTTTTTTTCTCGTGATATAAACAAATAACGAGTTTGCTGATTGACTTATTTTAACAGTATTTCAATCCGTCTAGGATTATTTTATGCCGAGAAATTTGGGAACCATATTCTTTATACATTCATATTCACATTTTTTGTATAGTTGTTTCTCAAAAGTTTTTTTTTTCAAATACGAATATTTTTTAAACTGATCTACTTGAGTTATACATAGGACTCCAACAGATACTACTACCCCGGGTCAGAGTGGACCTAGAAGTAATGGCAATGAAGGGGTACTCCATACTCCTAAGAGCGCCAGAATTATAACCTCAGCATAAGATGCAGTTTAGTGTCATATCCAAAACACTAATCAATCAGGGTTGCCGGCCTGAAAAAAATAAAAAGAAAAGATTCTTTCTTGACAGCTTTTAAACATGATTTAAATGAAAAATATTCAGCTTATTGTATATAATAGAATTTGTCATTCAGTCGTATTTCCGTGATCTTCAAACACCATTAAATGTAGTTTAGAGTTCCATCCATTATACCCCTTTTTGGAGCAGTCTTACCCCTATGTCATGGGGTGCAGACATTGTATGTTTAACCCCACCAACTTGGTTATAAATAGTTTTGCTGAGTTTCAGAAAAAAAAATGATACTTAAGATAAAACACTTAGCAGTGGTGGAATATTTTACAAAGTGAGGTTGGCGTGGCGTAGCGTAGTGGCTCATGTTCTAGACAGCGGCATCGTAGTAAGCGAGTTCGAACTCCAGTCGCACTATTACATTCACTTTCGGACTAATGCCCCTTGGGAAAGGAATGAAACCCTCTTATCACCTCCGCCCAGCTGTTGTTTAAATAGCATCACCACTGTTTTTCTACAGACATGGTTTTGGCATTAAATAACCGACGAAGTTTGATATGCCATTAGAAAAAGTAACTAAACAAAACCAAATATTTTAGATAATTTCGCATACCCTTACACTTTTACCAGACTATGCTAAATTTGTTAACTAAATACGTGCCTTACCGTGGAACAGTGGTTAGTTGGTTAGTTTTGTGAACCATTACCACTATACTTTGTACTCAGTGGGTGTCCACTCACTGGATCAACGCAAGTTTGATAAATACTTATAAACAACAGGAAAGAATGACACAAAAAAATTAACGGGGAGGTTTAACTTTTTCGGGGCATAACCACCTACCTACAGAGTGAGGGAGTTTCCTTACAGTAGTGGATAACGTGGTGATATTTGTCGGGCTGATATTTGTCGGGCTGATATTTGTCGGGCGCCTCACATACGCACGAGTATAGCACATAGCCATTTTTATTGTGCGAACCAGGCGAAGGACCGTAGCCAACATACTCCCGGCGGTTCCAAAGATGCATTTAGCTCCGTCGGTATTCCTCTAAGAAGGGGCGTCTCAGGCACCAGGCGATAAACCTAGCCCCTCCGGAGCGGGTTAGAGCCTGTGGGGAAGGCCCCTCGAAGCTCAAGGAGCGCCGTTCCCTGACACGTGACGCGAATGCTGGACATTCTCGACAGGCAGCGTCAGGCAGCCTCGACTGACTGCCACCAAGCCAAAATACACCCGACCCGATCCGCGTATCAGCGAACACGGTCGCCCGTTGTACGTCCCGGTCCAGTGGATTTGGCATTAAATAACTCACAAAGGTCGATATACCATTAAACAAAGTAACTTAACCTTAGCTAGGGAGTGCACGGTTCTCAAATGCATCCTCACAATCAAAGTGCTTGCTGAAAAACAATACCGTGTGTCTTTTTCATGTCAGAACATAAGAAACATAATCTATTTTAATGGCATGTCAATCCATTTAGGATTATTTTATGCTTAGAGGTTAAGGAATTACATTCAAGGTGTATTCATATTTACATTTTTTGTGTTGTTGTTTATTATGATAGTTTTTCCTTTTGCACACGGTCCTATCAAATGATTTTTAAACTGATCTAACAGGTACTACCGCTCCGAGTCAGAGCGGACGTTGGAGTAATAGCAATGGTGGATTACTCGACATTCCCTAGAACTCCAGCACTAGATGTAGTTTAGTGTTATATCAAGGACATCACTTTTGGGGTCCGTCTTATCCTTCTGTTGGAGAAGCAGTCAGCATATTCTAAACCTCGCTAACAGAACATAGTTTAATTGAAGACATATACAGTAGACCTCTTATCACAGATTTACCATTATGCATAAATGCGAGCTTGTAGGTAAACGACAAATCAATTATTTTAGGATTATTTAATGTTCAAGTCAGCTTTCTAATTATATGCAATAAAAAGTATCTTTACAATAATTTCAAACAGATAAACACTCCATACATACGTGGCGTAGTGGCTAACGTGCTGGACTGAGACAATGTAGTCAGCAAGTTCGAACCCCAGCCGCTTTTTCATTCACTTTCAAACTATTACACTTGGTAAAGGCATGAAGCTTCTTATCCCTCTAGCTTTGAGTTAACATGAAAGTCAAGGTTCACTCACTGGATGGAAACACAGACTTCATTGACATTGTTGCTGGTTTTCCGCAAGGAGATACATTAGCCCCATCTCTGTTCGTAATCTGTCTAGACTACATACTTCGAACGTCGATAGATCTTTAAAAAAATGGCTGACTTGTAAAAAAGCAAGTAGCAGACGATACCCCGCAGAAACTATTACGGACGCAGACTACGCAGATTACTTTGCGCTTCTGGCAAATACACCTACCGAATTCCAGCTACATTGTCTGAAGCAGGCAGCCGGTGGCATTGGTTTCCATGTCAATGCCGACAAAACGGAGTTCATGTGTTTTAATCAAGGAGATATGTAGGAGGAGATACTGTGTTTTGATATTTAATTTCCATTTTGTAGTGGTATATTTAATTTGTTTTTATGTGTGGTTGCGTGTTCTCACAAGTCGGAAGGTCGCCATTTATAGCGATGAGGATGACATTATTATTATTATTGGGTTTTTTTGATTTAAGTTGGTTTTGCGTTGTTTATGTTGGTATTACGTTGGTTGCGTTGGTATTTCGTTTATAGCGTTGGTATTTCGTTGGTAGCGTTGGTATTACGTTGGTTGTTATCCCCTCGCTAAATGTTGATGGAAAATAAAGTTGGTGGAGAAGAACAAAAACGTCGTTAGGTTTTAAATGAGGGTTTTAATAGCAGCATGAAGTAAGGGGTTTGCGCTGGTATGCTGCGAGGCTCGTCGGAAGGAAAGACGGTAGGAAGTTGTTAGAGAGTATCATCTAATTTGTTTTTAACTAGGATCCCTTGGTCTACAAGAATAGACCTAAGGGGCCCATAAACTAGATGGCTCTCCTCATAGGGTATGATGCTGCTACTGCTATTCAGGAGTAGACGATAAGACGTCCGTTCCCATTGAGGGTTTCTGAGGGAGAGAGAGTTTCGCGGGCTTTCTTCAGTTTTTGGTGCTGCTAGGAAATATGGTTCGGGCTGAATAGGATAGGTCATCCTGATTGGGTGAAAATGTTCGGTGACTCTAACGGTCTAATTAAATTACGCACCAAACAAAAATGCAAGTTTCTTTCTGCTACAGACATCTCCACTCTAAATGGTGGTTCTCTGAAATTAGAAGACAGGTTCACGTACCTCAGTAGCAGCGTCTCATCAACTGAAAGTGCGATCATATGGAAGTCAGACTTCCCCGATAAAATAAAACGTAATTTCTTCCGAGCAACGATTGTGTAAATTTCACTTGATAGATGCACTGCATGGATGCTGACAAAGCGTATAGATAAAAAGCTAGATGGTAACTGCACGAGAATGCTACGAGATATATTTTACAAATCTTGAAAGCAACACCCCACGAAACAACTGTTGTGCGGCCACCAACCTCCTATCTCAAGGCATGCGGGGATATTGCCGGAGAAGCAAGGACGAACTTATAAGTGACGTTCTCCTATGGACTCCTTCCCATGGACTTGGAAGTGTTGGCCTACCAACAAGGACTCACCAACAACAGCTCTGTACAGTCACGGGATGTAGTCTGGAGGACCTGTCGGTAGCGATGGATGATAAAGTCAGGGAAATCCGTGCTAGCTGTGCGATTTGATGATGGTGACCATTCTTTTTCAAGGATGGCTTTGGCTTTAAATAACACTTCAAGGTTGATATGCCATTAAACAAAGAAACCAAACCAAACCAAATTTCCTTCCTAAGCAATGTTTGAATAGCTCATGTATAAATGCTGTTAAAAATCACATTAAACATTTCAGATTTATTTGACCAATAAATGAGACTTTAACAAGTCACTCCCACTTCCAGACTTGGGGGTAACAGTTTTACAACCAGATGCATTTTAATTTCATATCCAGTACACTTTGAGAGTACCTTACCCCTCTGGGAGAGGTCTTTTGCGTTTCACTTCGAGGTAATGCCTTTGGAAAAGACATGGATCTCATCTCCCTCCAGCTATGAGTATATAATAGAGCAGATTTGGTTCAATAGCCTTACTAAGGCGAACATTCGTGAAGAAGGAAAACTTAAAAATTAATATTATGTCATATCCTGTCCTTTGGGTTGGGTAAATACATACCCCTCAGCAGGGAGATGAAGTCGGCATATTGTTGTTCGATAGCAAAAGGCAGATTCCTTTGACATGCCGCATAAGTTGCGTAGGTGTTTCTTTGGGTAATCTGGATGATGTCCCAGCGGAAATGCCGCCTGGACTGCGTGGGTGGTATAACAAGGTGTCCATTTATTTTCTAAGATAAACAGGTTGCAGGTGTTTCCTCAGCGGAAGTTCCACGTAGGTTGCGAGGGTGGTATGGTTGATAGGAGGCGTGTTCATGCGCGATGCGTAGGAGGGAGGTGTGAGCACAAGGATTGCGTGGGTCTCCGGAAAATTATATAAGCCAGGAAAGAATTTTGAACCAGGCAGAACGAAGCAAAAAGACAGAGTGGTTTCACAGAAAAAAACGTTCTATCACCTGTGTGTGTGAATTTCAGTCATCTCTGACTCGTTCTTACACTACCCATACGTGCATTTCGGGTAATAAAGAAAAACAAGAAAAGAAGCAGATTATACAGGGTGGAACGATAAAATTGTCGCCCTAGAAAAGACGATATGATTCCATTTCCGTTTAATGAAAACCGGTTTTCTTTTTTTGTTGCAGACCATCTATTAGTTGGCCAGTGGTGTACAAATCCCAAGAGCAATAAGAGCCTTCTATCATGTCTGAAAGTGACACAATGTTCAACGAGCGAGATCGGAGATGCGCCGCAGTACAAGTCATGTTCTCTACCGATCCAACTTATGACAACAGGACCATTGCCAGCACCCTCAACATGCAAATCTGGACGGTTCAACGTGCCCAGGGTGATGAAAACAAAGTTTCCGGCTACGGTTATGGTCTTTGGTGTGGTTTCAAGTGAGTGACACATCATGCCACCTCACATCTTCGAAGTCGGCTTGAAAGTCAACACCAAAGTGTACCTAGATATGCTGAAGAGTGTCGTGATCCCCTGGTGCAATCAGGTGGCCGGTGACAGACCCTGGGTGTGGCAGCAGAACTCGGCACCGGCCCACAAGTCCAAAGACACCCAGGCTTGGCTTCAGAAGAAGTGCTACGACTTTGTACCCTTTTCTCATTGGCCCCCCTCCTTCCCCGACCTGAACCTGCTGGACTACTTCATTTGGTGATACGTCGAGAACATCACTAACATGACCTCCCACAACACCAAAGCCAGCCTGATCGCCGCCATCCGCTGAGATCCCGCCGGTGCTTGTGGAAAAGGCATGCTCCCAGTTCCGGATCCGTATCGAAGCGGTGATTGAGGCTGAAGGCGGCTACATTGAATAGATGTCAGTTCTACTACATAATCAAGTTACCTGAATTGATTTTTTCAATAAAAGTTTTAAAATAAAACTGTAGTGTTGTTTTCTTTAGGACGACAATTTTATCGTTCCACCCAGTATTCTTCTTCGCTGTATACAACATGGGTAGGTAAGGACTAATACCTTTAAATAAGATCTGGACCCCGCTATCCTCCAGCTATGGGTAAAATAGTATCACTAGTTCTTCTACAAGCGTTATTTGACCTTAAATAACTCATTAAAAATTATATTGTAGTTTATCATTGTATAATTAATTGTAGTAAATTTCATTGATGACATTAGTTGTAATAATTTACATTAATTGTAAAAAACATTAAAAAGTGCTTTGTAAAGAAAGCTCTGAAAATGAGTAAAGAGCGTCTTAATCAAAAACGTATTTCTTATACACGGAAAATATTACTTCTGCGTTACTTATTTTATGAATATTACAATATGGGTTGGTTTTGCAAACGATGATTTTGGAAAATTTTTACGTCTGTTTCAGGTCATTTCATGTTAGTCAGACTGGGTTTTTTAGACTTGGTAAGGCAACCAGACTAGAAGAAGGAAACACTGAAATCAAACCAGCTGTACTCCTTTTAAAAATTGACCAAGTGTTACATCCTGTTTAAGGTAGAGATGTTGGGTAAATACATGCCTGTCGTCGCATGCTCACCGAAGACATCATAGAGAAAGAGAAGTACATTTTTTTTTTGTTTTTGATTTTTTTAGAGGGGGGGGGATCATATAGGCAGCAGGAGGAGATCAGAAACCCAGAAGGAGCTCCGGTTTCATGGTCCTACATTTTTTGTTGTTTTTGTTTTTGCTCTTGGTTTGCTTTATTCTCTGTCGGCAACCTCGATTGTCCATTAGTGGTAATTAATTTTAGAATGAGTGAAGATCCTTTTTAAGATGGCCTTTTATCTTTTCCATGCCATTTTGCTGTTCGCCTTTTTTTAGACTAGATCGCCGTCGATACAACTGTATGAAAAAACGATAGATGATTTAATTTCTTTGTTAAGCAACATATCAACCTTCGTAAAGACGATAAAGATGACATAGTTCCCACGTTCATATGGCTATGCATGGATGTATAAGAGAGAAAGTAAATGGACGTGCTTGTCTAAGAGAGATATAGAAAGATTGTGTGTGTGTGTGTGTGTGTGTGTGTGTGTGTGTCTGTATGTCTGTGTGTGTGTGTGTTTACCTACCCCTCTGCAAAGCAGAAAATGACATAAGTTTTCCTTCTCCTAAGCTGGTTTCCATACCATGGTTAAAGAGCCCCTTCTGTCCAACGATTTGCCCATAGCTGGAGAGAAAATAGTTAAAATCATAGCTTTTCCAAGGGTATTAGTATATATATATATATATATATATATGTATATATATATATATATATATATATGTGTGTGTGTGTGTGTGTGTGTGTGTGTGTGTGTGTGTGTGCGTGTAAGAGATAGAAAGAGACAGAAAAAGAGAGTAAGGGTGTGGGAGAAAGGAAGATTGTGTGTGAAAAGGAGACAGAAAAAGAGAAAAAGTGAATTTGTGTAAGAAAGAGTGTATGAGGGTGAGAAAGTGTGTGTGTGTGAGAGAGAGAGAGAAAGAGAGTTTGTGTATGTGAGAGTTACTGAGAGAGACGGTGTTTGTAAATATGATAGAGAGTGTGTGTGTGTGTGTGTGTGTGAGAGAGAGAGAGAGTGAAAGAGAGAGAGAGAGTGAGTATGAAAGAGAGAGAGAGAGAGAGAGAGCAAGAAAAACTAAGAGATGGTGTGTATATGAGAGAGAGAGAAAGAGAGAGAGAATGAGATTAAGTATGTAACTTTCTAATTGCAATGTGCATAGACGTCTATTAAGATTCGCCAAGTGTGGCACTGGGCCACAAGAATGGTGTACGTAAGAATGATCGGGCTCATTACGCTATCTATCTCGATATTAGTGTGAAATAACTGGTTTATAATCGCTCAACAGCAGACGCCTTGTGTGTATATATATGGATAACTTTCCATTGTAGAATTGCTCATATATTTATACAACCCTACTACTAGAGGCAGAGTGTGACACAAGGTCAAATTTTAAGAAGTACACTGCTGGTTTCAATTCAAAGTCCTCCTTGTACCGGACTGGTCACCGCACTAAAGCCAAAGAGCCCAGTCTGTCCTAATAGAAGAATCCTACATGTTTATGAACAGATGTAAATGTTTAAATGAACAAAAAGAAACTGTGAAAGAAAATGAGTGCTCAGGTATGTCATCATTTACAAAATTTAACTTAGTTTGGCACAAGGTCAGAAGAGTTCCCACAGAGAATCGAATACACTTCTAAGAGTCTCCTAGCTTAATGGGAGGCGCCCTAATGAGTGTGTGTGTTTACCCAACTCTTCTACCATGGGCAGAATATGACAGAAATTCACTTCATTAAGAGGACTAAAACTGGTTTGAATTCCAAATTTTCCTTCACCGAGATTGGTTACTTAAGGTTAAAGAACGCAGTCTGCTTTTCTATTAGTCCATAACTTAGAGAGTACAGCTGGATACAAGCTTTTCTTGCGAAACGCAAACAGCATCATCTAGGATTTTTTAACTTGTTGGCCGACCGTAGTCGAGAGTAAACTGGAGGCTCTTTTTTCAATAGTTACTTAACTGAGGAGTAGGGGAAGGCGCTACTCTTTTCCCTAGATTGATCCACTTACCCTTGATCCATACCTTATAAGGCTGATTATGAAGAAAAGAGGCATCAAGTACCATTTTTTGAGTCTTTAGTATGACTCGACCTTGGATTGAACCTTGATCTTCTAGACCATTACCGAACACTAATGACCGATTTTATTTTCCATGACGATAACCATTACGCCAAGCGCACTTTCTAATAGAGATACGTAGTGCGTGGGGGGTCCCCTCTCCCACATCAAACTGTACTCAATCAATTCGTTCTCAAGCTGACGTCAGTAAATTAACCGTGTCTTTATGCTGGTGTCGGAAAGAAAACCACCCAGTTAGAATCGCACTCACTGTCGTAATAAGCATTGCTCAGTTGTTAAGTGCTACTCCACGACGAAATACTTTATAAGCCTATGTTTCTATGTATTTGTGTCTAAAGTAAAAGGACAAGGAAGACATAGAGAGAGAGAGAGAGAGAGAGAGAGATTGGTGTGCGTGTGTATATATATACGTATGCGTGTGTATACGTATGCACTCCCATTTGTTTGTGAATTTGATAATACCTGCCAGGTTATTACGGTCACAAGAAAATCCACTCTGTCTTGAATATAATAAAGATAATTAAATATCTATACCCACACACACACATATATGTATACAGAGTGTGCATATATTAGAGAGAGAGAGAGAGAGAGAGAGAGAGAAAATAAGTTTGAGAGAAAGAAAGAGAGAGAATATGCATTTGAGATAGAGAGAGAGATAGAGAGAGAGGGGGGGGGAAGAGGGAGAATTGCCAACGTGGCTCTTCTATTGTCATGTAAATACGTGTAAGTATTTACCAAAACCTCGGCATGAGAAGGAAACGACACATAGTCATTTTTTCAACTGATTTGAATACAGAGTTCTCCTTCTCCTAGACTGGCCGCCATACCTAGTCATTTTTTCAACTGATTAGAATACAGAGTTCTCCTTCTCCTAGACTGGCCGCCATACCTAGGCTTAAGAGCCCAGTTTGTCCTACTACCTTACCCACATACTTGGAGGTAGAATAGTTGGATTCATACCTTTCCCTAGGTTGTTAGCGCTATGTAAAATACAAACAGCTTCGTTCAGGGTTTGAACACAAGTTGCCATGTCCTTTACGCTGCGAGAGCCTCATGTATGTGTCTGTAGTATTCTATTAAGGTTCTTCTTGTTTGTTACAGAGCTGATAAAGGTTAGGTTTTTGCTGGCCGGCCAACACTGGTGTGTCTACGCGTAGGAGTCCATAGGAGAACATCGTTAATGAGTTCGTCCTTGCTTTACCAGCAGTGCCCAGCAAGTCTTGTTAGACTTACATGTATAGTTTGTGAGATGGCTGGTAAGTGGCCGTACAACTGCTGTTTTGTAGGCTGCTGCTTTTAGTTGTTCAAAACACAAAGTAGCACCCTTGTATAGTTCACACACACACACTCACACACACATATATATTAGTTTGATTTCTTTGTTAATTACATGTCAACCTTCATAGGTTATTTAATGCCAAATCCATCTTATTGAAGAACAGTAGTGGTAATATTCAATCCATAGCTGTGGGGATAAGGGCTTCATGCCTTTTGCAATGGTAATTGTCAAAAAGTGAACGTAGTAGCGTGACTGGAGTTCGGACTTATATACTATAATGTCACACGTAACCCACTACGCTGCAAGGGCTCTCTCCCTCTCTCTCTCTCTCTCTCTATATATATATATATATATATATATATATATATATATATATAAGTAAATATGGATTAAAATTCGACAGTATGAAGGTAGCAGAAAAAAAAATCCAAATTGGTGAATATATTATGATGTAACGTTAACGTCGACTTTACATCATAATATATTCACCTATTTGGATTATGTTTTTTTCTGCTACCTTCATATATATATATATATATATATATATATATATATATAAAACTTAAATACAAATCAATTTTATCTCCTGCGATATAATTCGCTTTAGAAGCCAGACACCACCAAATAATTTGTTTCCGCACCTGAAAACAATAGTGACTCAGTCTTTAATTTGTTTCGTCAGAAACAAGTGCATGTTCTTATCTCAACAGGTTGCCAATGCCGACCACAAAGCTGAGTTTGTAGTTTTAAGAACAAGAAATTGCCAGAACATTAAGAAGGCTGTCAGGAATTCTTTAGAGTTAAACACTCGTTCATACAAATTGATCTTTGCATGATAATTTTATATTCCATTTGCATGACATAATAATCCAAGAGGGGCATGGTTTGGTTTGGTTCTGTGTTTCATGCCAAACCATTCTTTTAGAACGACATATTTGAGGGGTTTAAGGGGATTCTTACTTTTCCCAAAGTCCGAAAGTGAACGTAATAGCGTGACTCGAATTCGAACTTGCTTCCTTCGAGGGCACAGTCCAGTATGTTAACCACTTCGCCACGGAGACTTCCCTCAAGAGAGACCCACATGTACTAAGTGTTTTCAGACGTGTTCACATTGATCATGATTATGATTGATTTAACAGCAGGTTAACTCGCCGAGGGTTATTTTATGCCGTAAATTTAGACAATCACATTCATTGTACGTTCATATCTATATTTTTTGTGTATTTCTTTCTTAAGAGTTTTTTTTTTGCACACGGTCCTATCGAGTAATAATAATTTTTAAACAGATATATTTGACTCATAAATGGGACCCTAACAGCTACTACTACTCAGGTTTGGTTTGGTTTGGTTTCTTTGTTTAATGGCATATCAACTCTTTGTAGGTTATTTAATGCCAAAGCCATTCTCCTAGAAGAACAGTAGTGGTACTATTTAACCCATAACTGGGAGGATAAGGGGGTTCATACCTTTCCCAATGGTATTTGCCTGAAAGTGAATGTAATAGCGCGACTGGAGTACTACTCCGGGTCAGAGTGGACCTGGGAGTAATAACAATGAACGGTTACTCGAAACTACCCTGATCTCCAGAACTGTAGCCTCATCATCAGATTCAGTTTAGTATTATACCCAGGACACTTATCAATCAGGGTTGCCAATCTGAAAAAAGAAAAGGGAAAACATTCTCATTATTTTCTAGACAGCTCTTAAACATGATTTAAACGAAAAATATGAGCCATAGAATGACATAAAGTTTGTTATTCAGTCATATTTCCTTGATTATCTTTTCGTTTCGACGGGGGAAAAAGCGTTCTTCGTATGACCATTAAATGTCTTCCTCTCCTTGTGTTATTTTTTTTTTTTCCTTCCATAAATAATTGGATGAATACAAAAATATAAATCAGACGAAAAAGGAATCTAACATGGCGGTTCCACCATTTTGCTTGTTTTTGTGGGTTTCTTGGGAAGTTGTAATTTCTGACGAAAAATATACCTTGACAAAAACCAATGCGAACAAACAATTTGATTAGAGTTAACAGATTCCATTAAAGTATTTCGGTGAGTAGAGCCTTACTGTTAAAGTGTGCTTTGAAATATTATGACAAAATGATCACGAAAAAAAGAAAGTATATATTTGATATTAAATTAAGAAAATAAATTTTTTACTAAAACACTGAAAAAGAAAATTATAAACAATAAAACAATTTAGAAAACTCGTCCATTTGAAGATTACATCTTGAAACCTTCCAACTTGAACTAAGGTGAATCGGTTAAGTTTGTGTTTAACAAGCTAATCGCATAGGTCGAGTAGTAGTGAGTTCGATCCTCATTATGTACGGTATATTTACGACCTTATACAAAATCTAAGCCAGGAGCGCCTCGAGTATTGTTATGGTATGAGTAAATTCGAGTTTTATTGGATGCTTCAACTTCTGGCCTAATGCCAAACAAACGTAATAATTTCATGGAGCACTGTGCGTAATGTAAGTCAGGCTAACAGACAACTGCCAGGAGCGATGTTGGTTCTGCCTAAACTTCTAGACTGGTTTATTTGTCATTGCCTACCACCAGACAGGACTTGACACAAGGTCTATGACCAGAAGTTCAGTTATTAGAAGAGGTTAAGGTAGTGGGAGGTCGGTTTCGAGCCGAGACTAGAACCCTGCTGTACTTTGCTGGTCATTGGTCACTTAACGCAATGTGAACCTGAAGAGACTTCCTGGACCTGGACTCAAACGTGAGTCCAGGCACGGATGCCTGATTTCAGCTTAAACTGGACCACGGTATCCAGTGCTACACAAAGGTGACAATAATGCTGCTCTCCCATCCGGAGGTGGCTTAGCCGAAGTTTGTGGCCTTTTGGCCTTGAGTCTGCCTTTGAACAATGCCGCATCCGACACGAAAGCCAGACGACCCGATTAAAAGGCTGGGCAGGGGGGCAAGGCCAACAGCAAATTAATGCTGTTTGTTTTGGCTGTATACACCCTAAACTTCTTGACTGGCCTCTAGACTAACCTGAGTAAATAACAAGTCCGCATATTACTACTTCATGAACAATAGGAAGAAGCTTAGAAGGAAAAAACATTGCTAGCATTGTGTTTACTAGAGCTGACAAAAATAATGGAATTAGCACTCTTAAAGAGTTCATTTTTTATGTAGAAGTAAATAAACTAATTATCGATAAGATGCAGCACTTATTCAATAGCAGAACTATCTGGCTTCATAAGATATACCTTGAACAAACTAGATAAAATTATTCAAATTAATGGTACATTTTCCCAATCCATGCCGAGGAGAATATATGGAATAACCCAACATTGAAGAAAGAACTAAGGAATTTTTTCCAGGGATAATACTAGAACCATTGAAGTCCTATTTTGGAAGGAAAAAAATATCCCCCCCCAAAAAAAAGGAAATTTCATCTGTCATACTAATTAAATTTTTCCAGTTTTAATCTTCGCAGGTATTTCTTTCAAAGTTGGAAGGGGATACACAACTTAAGAGTTTCTGGTGGCCGAACGATTAACAATACAGATAATAGAGTCAGTGGACCTAGTTCAAATACCAGACTAAGCAGTTTGATTGATTTGTTAATTGGTTTTAATGGCATTTCGATGCGTCTGGAGTAATATAATGCCGATAGTTTAGGAAATCACATTCATTAAACGTTTATATTTCCATTTGTTGTGTAATTGCATCTAAAGAGATTTTTTTGCACAGTTATATGATATCATATATTCCAATATAATACAGGCATTACCACTTAAAAAGGACCAGTGAGTAATGACAAAGAATGGGTACTCAACATTCTTCAGATCTCCAAAACTAGAGTTTTATGATCAGATGCTACTTCGTGTCATACAGAAAATCCTTTTTGGGACTATGAGGTCTTACTCTTCTGAAAGGGACGCAGTCAGTTTATCCTAAGTCCCACCGACGGCAGTAGGTAGTTTATGAACATTTTTGTACTGATGTTTTTGGGAAAGGCATTAATCTACTTTCTCTTCCATCTATGGGTAATTAGGCGTTTAAATAGGTCATGCATCGGTTCGCTGCTGGTACCACGTAAACTAATCTAATCTGTCACCTGTGACTTGGAGAGGAGGTGAGCACAGCGAAATAATCACAATTACTCTGAGATATTCCATGAAGGGGAATTACTCGGCATGTATCCTAGACTGTGTATCAAATTATGGGACAATCACAATTTATTTATACGTTCCTGCTAGAAAAACAAAGTTAATAAACGACTGCGATGAAATCTGAGCCGTAATATTTGCAACCGGATGCAGGCAGCGACCTCTACAGTCAGTCAATGAAACTAAAGGCAGATTGTTCATGAAATCAATAACTACCGACATGAAAAAAAAAATGTAAATTCTTATTTGCCATTTAAACGAATGTTCCATCATGAAAATTTGATCAAATGTCAGATCGTGTTTAATATTACAGATACCAGACTATTTATCCGGCTTCTGCAAAACCGGAATTACCAGAAAACCGGCTCTTTTTGAAATTGGGAAGTTTTGAATCTGGAAGGCTTCGTATTATTTCACTGCTCGACCGTTTTGTAGAATGGCTACAAACTTGTAAAATGGACACGTGAAGACAAAAAAAAAAAAAAATCAAGCAACTAAGAGAAAGTGCTGAGAAGCTCTCAATCTAACTAAGAATAGAACGCATTAGAACCATGAAGCACATTTGCTATAGCAAATAATCTACAGTTAATACACTCGACTCATCAGTGTTCGGTAATGGTCTAGAAGATCAAGGTTCAATCCAAGGTCGAGTCATACTAAAGACTCAAAAAATGGTACTTGATACCTCATTTCTTCATAATCAGCCTTATAAGGTATGGATCAAGGGTAAGTGGATCAATCTAGGGGGAAAAGAGTAGCGCCTTCCCCTACTCCTCAGTTAAGTAACTATTGAAAAAAGAGCCTCCAGTTTACTCTCGACTACGGTCGGCCAACTTATATATATATATATATATTCGTGTGTGTGTGTAAAATGAAGTGTTTATTTGCAAGCAATCTAAATTTGGGTTTAACGACCACTATGTTGCCAGCAAAAAATATGCAACTGCTTCAAGCACTAAGCAAGTACTTGGTATAGACTTAAGTTCAAGTTACGCTCACAGCTAGATCATTAAAGCTAAACAGAGATAAGCCTGCCCAGTACTTAAATGGGTCACTTCGGAACAGTAGGTGCCGTAAGCAATTTGCTGCCTTTTGTTATTTGGTTGAGTGATTAAATTTAGGCATGTCAGCTCTTTTTGGGCTATTTCATAATGAAGTCAATTTAATAATTATGTTTTCCAATGATATACAGTACAAAACCCTCTCTTCACAATCATTTTAAACAGGTAGACACTTCATTACCTCAAACGGATCTATTTAACCTATAGATGGGAGCCCAGCAAGTACTGTAATTCAGGGTCAGAATGGACTTGGGAGTAATGACAACGAAGGCATGACCCCCCCCACTCTTTAAATTTCCAAAATTTGAGTTTTATCCCCGGATGCAGTTTACTGTCAGACATTTGGTTGCTATATATATATATATATATTGGAGGCGGTTGTGGTGTAATAGCTGCCGTCATAGGAAATGGACAAGTTGACCCAAGTTCAAATCCTGGAGGAGGCTGATTGCATTTCACATAGCACAACTACCCTTGGAATAGATATGAATCCAATTATTCTCCCTCCATCAAGGGCAGACTAGGTTCTTGTTGTAATGTAACCTAACAAAAGTTTACTGAATAAGAAATAACCAAAACAAAGGTTGGAAATGAAATGGAAATCTTTATAACATTAACAAAATACAATATTTGCCAACGGCGTGAAGAAGGTAAACCACTACTCGTGATGACTACATAATCAACCGGCTATCCTACCTTACAATTGTTCCCAACGTATTCATGAGGAATGGAACATACCCATTAATGTTTATAGGTACGGTATATAACAGTTCTTTAGCCTTGGTTAGGCAACCACTGTAAGAGAAGGAAAACTCTGCCTTAAAACCTATTAAACTCCACTTAAAATTTGACCTTGCGCATCCTTCATGTGCAGAGCGATTGGCTCCAGTCGAATGACAAAACAATAATGAAGGCAACGTTACTTAAAGAAGTTAACACCAAAATCAAAACTGGAGACGGAAGCTCCAGCATCAAACTTCTGCTGACTTGTAAGTAAAAGTAAAGTTAGCGACCATAGTCGAAGGTGACCCAAAGGCTCCCTTTTCGATAGCTACTACACCAAGGTGTAGGGGAGGGCGCTACTCCATTCCCTGGATTGCTCCACTTTACCCTTGAACCGTACCTTATAATGCTGAGTGTTGAGCAAGGTGGTATCAAGTTCCATTTTTAAAGTCTTTGGTATGACTCGACCTGGGATTGAACCCAGGTCTTCCGGGCCATTGGCGAACACTCTAACCGCTGGGCCAATGAAACCGGTTGACTTGTAGGTATCCTTTATTGGGAAAAGTTTAAGAAAAGGTACTCTGCAGTTTGCATTGTCACTCGTTATCTTGCTATGCTTGTCATTCGGTTGTTGCTACGAAGTCCCATAGAGTGGCATAAGTGTCGTACGAGGGTAGGTCACCATATTCCAATGATGTACAAATGTCTAACTATTTTATCATCTTACGCATCTTTTATACTTTTCCAAGCTGAAAACGTTTTGACAAAGTGACACCGCCGGTTTATAGACATGCATATTTGCACACACACGCATGTGCTTATGCAAATATGAGCACACAGAATACACACAGATTGAATATAAGCGGCGATCAGTCGTGCTCTCTCTTCTAAGCGTCGTCCTATATGTGCGATCAACACTCCAGTACGACTATGACCATGACCATGACCAAGATTGTATACCATTGATCTCAGCCAATCTAACAACAGCTTGTTTGAATTGAAATTGTAGGTGGAAAAGATATCTGTCGTCTGTCAAGATATGGCAGTCATTATATATATATATATATATATATATATATATATATATGGGGGGTGCATATTTACTCTGGAAAGTTAACCGTTTAAAAGTGGACCATTAAAAGAATCGATCAACAACTATGTGGAAAAATGTTTACTTTAAAATATTTTTTTATCCTGTATGAAAGTAACTTCGTTTTAAAAAGCAAGCGAGCGAGTGAGTGACAATGAGAGAGTGTTTGTGAGAAGCAACAGCTTCGTAAAAAGACTAACAGCCCTTTTTGGTTAGTCGGCTGGGGCTATCTAATACACCGACTGTATCTTTGCAGAGGGGTAAGACTCCCCACCAACAAGTGTCCTGGATATGACACTAAACTATCTGATAGTGAGGTTCCTGTAATGCTAGAGCTTTGGGAAATGAGGAGTACCCTTCATTGCCATTGATTCCAGGTCTACTCTGGCCCGGGGTGGTAAGTACCTGATAGGGTCCAATGGGTCAAATAGAACAAAACTGTGTGTTTGTGCTAAAGTGAATTGTTTGAAATGGGTCAAAGAGAACAAAACTGCTTTTTTACATTGGAACTGTGCACTTATGCTAAACTGACTTGTTTGAAATAGAACTGTTTAATGTATAAAAATGGATTTGACATGAATAAACTAAAATAGTTGAAATGCCATAAAACCAAACTAAACTAAAACCTTGCAGGCTCCTGAATAAAAACAGTGAGTTCTTTTAGGAAAAAATTAACTTCGTTCAAGAAAAACTTACTGTCTCCTTTTGGTGCTCACTGATAACTTCCACCTTTTATTCTTTTTCGTTTTACCGAAACGATCTTAAATAAAACCAACAATGACATTTTATATGATGAAGTCTTATGATCTACGTCATATCAATATTTTCAAAAACTCTAGGCAACTCATTAAATCGTTCGTTTCCCATTATAAGTGCAATCTGTAATTATGCTTATGTTTCTTTTTAGGAAGAAGTGAAGTATTCGAATTAGCAGTTATATCGGGAATGTTGTTCGGTGTGCGAACGTGGACCCCCCTCAAAATTATTATTCTTTTGCAAATTAAAGTGGAAATTGCTTTATTCTTTAATTTAAAATATTCTAAGTATATTGCTTTTTAAAGCTTGACTGCAACTACACAAGAATGCTGTGAGCAATATTGAACAAGTCCTGGAGGCAGCACCCCACAAGGCAGCAGCTCTAAGGCCACCTACCATCCATCATGAAAACTATCAAAGTTAGACGAACCAGACATGCAGGGCACTGCTGGAGAACCAGGGACGAGGTCATAAATGATGTTCTCCTATGGACCCCTGCACATGGCCGAGCAAAAGCAGGGCGACCAGCTCGAACCTACATACAACAGCTCTGTGAGGATACGGGATGTAGCCCTGAGGACCCCCAGAAGCGATAACGATAGGGAGGAGTGGCGATAGAGTGTCAGGGATATCCGTGCTGGCAGCACGACAAGATGATGATGATGATGATATACAAACTTAATGACATTTTTTGTTAATAGACAGATCGTTTTGTCTGATAAAAGGTCAAATGGTTGATTGATTTTTACAATATATCCATATTTACCAATCCCTCCGCTCGGGTAGGATATGACACAAGGACAGTTTTTAAGCGGAGTTTAACAGGTTTGAATTCAGAGTTTTCCTTCTCCTAGATTAGCCGCCTCACCAAGGCTGAAGAACCTAGTCTGTCCTACTATTTACCTATAGCTGGAGGGAGAATAATTGGATTCATACCTTTCCCAAGGATATTAGTGCTATGTGAAATGTAATCAGACTTGTCCAGGATTTGAACTCGTGTCGCCGTGTCCATTTCCTAAGACGATAACCATTACACCACGGGCACAATATATCAACCCATCTAAGATTAGTTTATGCTTACCCTCCAAACTAAGCTAACAGGTTATTGTAAAACCAAAAGAGTCCCCGATGTTAATTGGTTGGATTTTATGGCATATCAACCATTGTTGGTTATTTAATGCCAAATCCTGTTTATACATATTCATCAAATATATATAATTTGTAAACACATTTTGTTGATAAGATTTTTGAGCGAGCCTGAGCTCATTTTTTTTCGACATAAATGGTTTCAAGTACTGCTATGTAATTCTAATGATTCGATTTAGACAAACAGATAAAGTGTTTTACGTATTGCTAATCAAAACTTATAATTCTATTCAACATTACTCATTTGTTTGCACACAGTTAAATAGTTTCAATTATTGCTATATATCACTAACAATTCATTTAAACATCAGTCATTTGTTTACACACAGTTAAATGGTCAAACAGTTTTTATTTCTAACAATTCAATTTAACATAAGTAATTTGTTTGAATACATTTAAATGTTGATACATTTCTATTTGACCCATAGATAGGACCCTATCAGGTGCTACCACTCCGGGCCAGAGTGAACCTGGGAGCGATGGCATTCTCCAAGGCTCCAGTATTACTGGAGCTTTACCATCAGATTATTTACTGTCATATCCAGGACACTCTTCTGCAGAGACGTAGTCGGTATATTCTACAGCCCCAGCTGACTGGGCTAGGGAATCCCCGAGGCGTAGTGGCTAACGTGTTGAACTGCGACTTCAGAGTAAGCGAGTTCGAACTCCAGTTGAGCTATTACGTTCACTTTAGAAAACGTATAAACCCCAATTATCCTCCCAGATATAGTTGAAACAGCACAACTATTGTTCAACAAGGATAGTCTTGGCATTAAATAAACCCACGAGGGTTGATATGCCATTAAATAAAGAAATTAAATCAAACATCATCATGGTCATCATCATCATCATCAAGTCATAATGAGGTGCCGTGGTGTAATGGTTATCGTCGTAGGAAATGGACACAGCGACACGAGTTCAAAATCCTGGACGAGGCTGATTGCATTTCACATAGCACTAATACCCTTGGGAAAGGTATGAATCCAATTATTCTCCCTCCAGCTATGGGTAAATAGTAGGACAGACTAGGTTCTTCAGCCTTGGTAAGGCAACTAGTCTAGGAGAAGGAAAACTCTGAATTCAAACCTGTTAAATTCTGCTTTAAAAATTGACCTTGTGTCATATCCTACCCGAGCGGAGGGGTTGGTAAATAGGATCAAGTCATACTGATAACACCGAGTTCTCTCTCTTTCTCTCACCATCCGTCCCTATCAGGCATCGCAACTGGAAGGCCCTCTAGACAGCATCCAGTGTCTGCACAGAGCAGATGTATGTAAAGCCTTGTTAGTCGACCAATATAGACGCATCTAGGAGAGATTCCATAAGAGAAGGTCACTTATGAGTTCATCTTTACTTGGTAAAACCTTTTTATGAATAAATATTTAAAAAGTTTCCCACTCTTATTATTTTTCAAATGCCCGATGAGTTATTTTTAGCACTTCCTTATATAAGGCCTTCTTCCTGAGGAGCCTCTCCATTAAACTAACCTTCTGCTGCCTACCGGCGTCGCGTTGTTGGGGTGATATGAATTCTATTTCATATCATATGCTCGATGTGGCTGAAATAATGCGTTTTCATCAATTTTATCCGGACTACACTTCAAGTGGATATTCCCAAGAAATTCAATAATATTTATTCTAAAATAAAGCAAAAATTGTATGATTATGAGATAATGATTGTTAAAAAAAGATAATAATCAAATACTTTTAAAATATCTATGATTAAATTAAGCAATAATCAAATGATAATTAGATCATATTTGTTTAGGAAAAGACAATAATCAAATAATATTAAAATAATATTTATTATCGAATAAAGCAAAAATCAAAAAATAATAAGAACACATTTGTTTTAAAAGAAGATAATAATTAAATGTTATTTATAATAAAATAATGAAATGATAGTCATCATAAAATAGAATAATAATCCGATAATAATTAAGTAATATCATCACCATCATCATGTCGTGCCGCTAGCACGGATATCCCTGACCCTCTCTCGCCACTTCTCCCTATCTTTCATCACCTCTTGCTGGTCTTCAGGGCTACATCCCGTATCCTCACATAGCTGCTGAATGTATGTTCGAGCTGGTCGTCCTGCTTTTGCCCGGCCATATGTGGGGGTCCATAGGAGTACATCACTTATGAGCTTGTCCCTGCTTCTCCAGCAGTGTCCTGCATGTCTGATTCATTATGAAAAAAAAAAAAAAAAAAAATTCAAAGCAGAATAAAATAACAATGAAACAATAATTCAATAATACTTATTATAAGATAAAAGAATTATGAAATAATACATGAATAATATTTTATAAAACAAAATAATAATTGAATAAACATTTGATAATATTTATCATAAAATAAATAAATAATATTTAGTATAAAAATTTAAAAAATTAAATTATAATTGAAAATTATTTATCATGAAATTAGATAATAATTAAATAATAATCTAGAAATTTTATAATGACAAAATAATAATTAAATGATAATAAAAAATATTTATTTTTAAAAATATTACTATAAAGTGAAATAATAATGAAATAAATAAGTAAGTAAAGTCAGCGACATTAGTCGAGGGTGACCCGAAGGCTCCCTTTTCGATTGCTACTACACCAAGGTGTAGGGGAGAGCGCTACTCCATCCCAGGATTGCTCCACTTTACCCTTGATCCAAACCTTATAATTCTGAGTGCTAAGCAAAGCGGCATCAAGTACCGTTTTTTTTTTTGAGTCTTTGGTACGACTCGACCTGAGATTGAACACCGGTATCCCGAACCATTGGTGAACACTCTATTCATTAGGCCAATGGCCTGGATATGAAGTAAAGGAAATAATAATTGAACCGGTTCATTGGCCTTGTGGGTAGAATGTTCTCTAATGGTCCGGAAGACCTGGGTTCAATCCCAGGTCGCGTCATACAAAAGACTTAAAAAAACAGTACTTGATACTTCTTGCTTAACACTCAGCATTATAAGGTACGTATCAAGGGTAAAATGGAGAAATCCAGAGAAAGGAGTATCGCCCTCCTCTACACCTTGTTGTAATAGCTATTGAAAAAGGAACCATTGGGTCGCCCTTGACTAAGGTTGCCAACATTACTCTACTTAAAAATCAGATAATATTTGTTATAAAATAAACAAATAAATGATATTCATTATAAAATAAAAATAATAATGAAATTCGATAATATCAATCAAGAAAAAAATAATCTTAAAAATAATATTGGTCATAGAGTAAAATAGCAATATTATTAAATGATATCTATTATTAGATAAATAATCAAATAATATTCATTAAAAAATGAAATAATAATTAGACAATATTTTTTTATGAAAGAATATTAATTAAACATTTTTATTACCGTATAAAATAACAATTGAATAATAAACAAATCATATTTATTATAAATAAATAATCGAGTAATATCGATTATAAAATAAGATATTCATAAAAGAAAAATGCAGATCTGATAAGACTTGAACCCTGAACGCAAGATTTTCTTTTTCGACAATCTTTACGCTTAGATTGCTTTATGCCTTCTTCAACATGAAATCGATTAATCGTTGTCAATATTTAGGAAGCAATAATCTTCTCATTCCACATTTTAGCCGAATTCAGAAAAAAAAGACTATCAAATATAAATTATTCTTATTACTAACATTACCACCAAAACATCGACTGTTCGGTCGGCAGGTCTCAAGAAAATTTTGTCTTTACAACAGAAGGATAGACTTTATTGTGTCTGTTGTGTAATACCAGCCACTCTATTTTATGGGATATCGGGGTTGGAGTTGGGCAGAGAAAGAAGAAACCGTGGTAATGAAAAAAATAACATATTATCAAGCAAATTGGATTTAACTAGAGAGCAATCATTGGTGGAAAAGAAATGATTACGAGAAGGAATGTTTCTTTTCAAGAGATTCTTACCCCCACCACCGAACATAGCACTTGATGACAGGACAAATTAAGTTGATAACTATATTTGCTCGCAAACAGGTCGACTAATATTGGCATGTAGCTCAGGAGGAAATTTATTAATTCTCTTTCTAAAACGCCTAATCAGTTTTTCAAAATCTCTTCATTGGTTTACGGAATTCCTGCTAATTTACCCACGATAGGTTTTTAAAGTGCGATTTGTAATCTAAATAACGACCCGATGGGGGGATTAATTGATTGATTTTTAACAGCATGTCACCCTGTCAAGGTTTATTTGATGCGAAGAGGTTAGGGAATCAAGTTCATCGTTCATTCAGACTAATATTGTTTCTAGTTGTTTCTTAAGAATTTTTGGACAGAGTTATTTGATATCAAGTGTTCCTATCTAATACAAATAATTTGTACACGGTTATATGATATCAAATATTCCTAATACAAATAATTTGCACACGGTTATATGATATCAAGTTTTTTATTGGAGGTGCCCGTGGTGTAATGGTTATCGTCGTAAGAAATGGACACGGTGACTCGAGTTCAAATCCTGGACGAGAATGATTGCATTTCACATAGCACTAATACCCTTGGGAAAGGTATGAATCCAATAATTCTCCATCCAACTGTGGGTAAATAGTAGGACAGACTGGGTTCTTCAGCCTTGGTGAGGCAACTAGTCTAGGAGAAGGAAAACTCTGAATTCAAACCTGTTAAACTCCGCTTAAAAATTGACCTTGTGTCTTATCCTGCCCGAGCGGAGGGGTTGGTAAATATGGTTATATGATATCAAGTATTCCTATCTAATACAAATAATTTGCACACAGTTATATGATATCAAATATTCCTATCTAATACAAATAATTTGAACACGGTTATATGATATTAAGTATTCCTATCTAATACAAATAATTTGAACACGGTTATATGATATCAAGTATTCCTATCTAATACAAATAATTTGCTCACAGCTATATGATATCTATTATACCTATTTCATACAAATTAAATATCTCATACATACAATTATATTGTTTAAAATATTTCTATCTACACAAAATACCTTTTAAATGTTTGAATTTAAATTGATTGAATTTAATGTCACATTAACCTATACAAAGTTATTTTATAGCAAAGGTTTAGAGAAGCGCATTCATTGCACACTCAATGTTATAGTAGTTGTCTCTTTGGATTTTTTTGGCACGACTGGCCATTTGAACACACTCAGGTCAACGTGCACCCAAGTCAAATCCCCATATGAAAGAAACCGAAGCAACAGACATCCAAGTAAAATCGTAACCGACGGAATATGAAAGCAGCCTTGGCAACTCGACAGCATCTAAAGCAAACAGCACCCAAGGAATTCACCATATAATAACACCCAACACAACTCGTACCTGAGGAACTCGTAAGCGGGGCAATATTACGAAATCTCTGGTAACTCCTATCACAGCAGCCAACGCAACTTACACCCAAAGCAATTTGTATCCGAGGGTATAACGAAAGAATTCATGGAAACTAACACCAAGAGAGCAAACAAAGCAAAAAGCATGTAAGGTTAACTTGTAAAAACGGAAAAAAGAGCAGACTTGGCAATAATGCCCTATGATAGCACCCAAGGCAATAATACACAAAGCATCTAGCATCTGAGGCAACTAGTAAGCGATGTATAATGAGATAATTTATCGCAACTCACACGAAATAAAAAGCAAAATGGGCGTAAAAACGGAAATCAAAGAGCACTACTGGCAATATATCCTAATGTAATTAGGACATATTGCCAGTAGTGCTCTTTGATTTCCGTTGCATCCAAGGCAATAATACGCAAAGTGTCTTGCACTTGAGACAACTTGTAAGCGTGGAAATATGAGATGATTTATGGCAACTCACACGAAAACACCGCCAAAAGCAAAAAGTACTTAACGTTTAACTTGTAAAAACGGAAATAAAAGAGCACTACTGGCAATATTGCTTTATGATAGCACCCAAGGCTATAATATTCAAAGCCACTTGCACTTGCAGCAACTTGTAAGCGAGGCGATATAAGATGATTTAGGGCAACTCACACGAAGGGAGTGCTCAATGCAAAAACCATATAACATTTAACTTTTAAAGACGAAAATAAAAGAGCACTCTCGAGAATATGCTCAATGACACCACCCAAGGTAATAATATGCAAAGCAACTTGCACCAGAGGCAATTGGTAAGTGAGACAACATGAGATTATTTATGGCAACTCAGAGAAATACAGCGCCCAAAACAAAAAGCACTTAATGTTTAACTTTTTAAAAACGGCAGTTTATCCTATTTTATAGCACCCAAGGCAATAATACGCAAAGCAACTAGCACCTGAGGCAACTACTACGCAAGGCAATATGACATGATTTATGGCAACTAACATGAAAACAGCGCCCAAAGCAAAAAGCACTTAAAATGTAACTTGTAAAAACGGATATAAAAGAGCACCTGAGGCAATACGCTTAATGATAGCACCTAAGGCAATAATAAGCAAGTCAAAATGCACTTGAGGCAACTATTAAGCAAGGCAACACGACATGATTTATGGCAACTCACACGAAAACAGTCCCAAAGCAAAAAGTCTAATATGTAAAAACAGAAATAAAATAGCACCTGAGGCAATATGCTTTATAATAGCACCCAATTCAAAGCAACTTGCACCCGAGGCAACTTGTAATCGAGGCTACATGATTTATGGCAACTCACACGAAAACAGCGCCCAAAGCAAAATGCACGCAAGTTTAACATTATTGCCTTGGGTGCTATTATAAAGCATATAAATATAAAGCATTATTGCCTTGGGTGCTATTATAAAGCATATAAATATAAAGCAGAAATAAAATAGCACCTGAGGCAATATGCTTTATTATAGCAAGGCAATAACATTCAAAGCAACTTGCACCCGAGGCAACTTGTAAGCGAGGCTACATGATTTATGGCATCCCCCAAAGAAAATGTTTTCTTTTGAATTGCCATAAATCATCACGCAAGTTTTAAAATGTAAAAACTGAAATAAAAGAACACCTGAGGCAATATGCTTTATAATACAAAGCAACTTGCACCTGAGGCAACTTGTCACACGAAAACAACGCCTAAAGCAAAAAGCGCGCAAGTTTAACATGTAACTTGTGCTTTATAATAGCACCCAAGGCAATAATATTCAAAGCAACTTTCACCCAAGGCAACTTGTAAGCGAGGCTACATGATTTATAGCAACTCAAAAGAAAACAGGGTCCAAAGCAAAAAGCACGCAAGTTTAGCATGTAAAAACTGAAATAAAAGAGCACCTGAGGCAATATGCTTTATAAGTAAGTAAAGTTGGCGACCGTAGTCGAGGGTAACCCGAAGGCTCCCTTTTCGATAGCTACTACATCAAGGTGTAGGGGAGGGCGCTACTCCTTCCCTGGATTGCTCTACTTTACCCTTGATCTGTACCTTATAAGGCTGAGTGCTAAGCAAGGAGGCATCAAGTACCATTTTTTGAGTCTTTGGTATGACTCGACCTGGGATTGAACCCAGGTCTCCCGGGCCATTGACGAACACTCTAACCGCTAGGCCAATAGCAACTTGCACCCGAGGCAACTTGTAAGCGAGGCTACATGATATATGGCAGCTCACACGAAAACAGCGCCCAAAGCAAAAAGCACGCAAGTTTAACATGTAACTTGTGCTTTATAATAGCACCCAATATTCGAAGCAACTTGCACCTAAGGCAACTTGTAAGCAAGGCTACATGATTTATGGCAACTCACACGAAAACAGCGCCCAAAGCAAAAAGCACGCAAGTTTAACATGTAACTTGTGCTTTATAATAGCACCCAATATTCGAAGCAACTTGCACCTAAGGCAACTTGTAAGCGAGGCTAAATGATATATGGCAACTCACACGAAAACAGCACCCAAAGCAAAATGCACGCAAGTTTAACATGTAACTTGTGCTTTATAATAGCACCCAATATTCGAAGCAACTTGCACCTAAGGCAACTTGTAAGCGAGGCTACATGATATATGGCAACTCACACGAAAACAGCACCCAAAGCAAAATGCACGCAAGTTTAACATGTAACTTGTGCTTTATAATAGCACCCAATATTCGAAGCAACTTGCACCTAAGGCAACTTGTAAGCGAGGCTACATGATATATGGCAACTCACACGAAAACAGCACCCAAAGCAAAATGCACGCAAGTTTAACATGTAAAAACAGAAATTAAAGAGCACATGAGGCAATGTGCTTTATAATAGCCCCCAAGGCAATAATATTCGAAGCAACTTGCACCCAAGGCAAATTTCACCCAAGGCAACTTGTAAGTGAGGCTAGATGATTTATGACAACTCACACGAAAACAACGCCCAAAGCAAAAAGCATGCAAGTTTAACATGTAAAAACAGAAATTAAAAGAGCACCTGAGGCAATATGCACCCAAGACAATAATTTACAATGCATATTACCTCGCTTACAAGTTGTCTCAGGTATGCACCTGTAAGCGAGGCAATATGACATGGTTTATGGCAACTAACACGAAGAGAGCTCCCAATGCAAAATGCACATAAAGTTTAACTTGTAAAAACGGGAATAAAAGAGTACTACTGGATATTTTTTCTATTATATAGCACCCAAGGCAATAATACTCAAAGCAATTTGAACCTGAAGCAACTTGTAAGTGATTCAATATGACATGATGATTTATAATACGCAAGGCAACTTGCAACTGAGGCAATATGATATAATCTATGGCAATATGATATAATCTATGGCAACTCACACGGAAACAGCGCCCAAATGAAAAAGTTCGCAAGGTTAACATGTAAAAACGGAAATAAATGAGCACCTGTGGCAATATGCTCTATGATAGCACCCAAAGCAACTTGCACCTGAGGCAAATTTTACGTATTTACATAAGATAATTTATGGCAACACACACGAAAAACGCACGCAAAGCAAAATGCGCGTAAAAACGTAAATCAAAGTGCACTACTGTCCTAATGTAGAATTCAAGGCAATAATACGCAAAGTGCCTTGCCCTTGTAAGCAAGGCCACATGACATGATTTATGGCAACTCACACGAAAACACCGCAAAAAAAAAAAAAAACGGAAATAAAAGAGCACTACTGGCAATATTGCTTTATGATAGCACCAAAGGCAACTTGTAAGCGAGGCAATATGAGGCAACTCACACGAAGAGAATGCCCAATACAAAAAGCATATAAAGTTTAACTTGTAAAAATGGAAATAAAAGAGCTCTCTTTGCAATATGTCCTATGATAACACCCAAGGCAAACAAGTAACTTGTGACCGAGGTAACTTGGACCAATTTTTTCTAGTGATAGCAAGTTTCCTCAAGTTCCCAGTGATTCTGGCCGATCTTAATAATAGTTGCTATAGTTTGGATAGTCTCCACTTGTTCTTTTATTTTCCAGAACTCCAATCCCTTTAGTAACTGTACAAAGAGCAACAATTACAATTGGTACCACAGTCTCTTACATGCTGCACAGTTTTTTCGATTCCCTGGTAAGGTCCAGGTACCTAGCCTTATTTTCACTTTTTTTCAATTGTCGTCAGCCGGGATAGCAACGTCCACAATTCGGCAACGTTTTTTTCCAAACTTTTGGGGATCATTCCAAGTGCAACAATTACAATTCGTATAACCGTCAGCCTCATGTTCACCTGTTTTTTTATTGTTTTTTTTTTGTTTTGTTTTTTTCGTTTTTATTTAATTTTAACTCTGAGATCCGCCGGGATGGCAAAATTCACAAGGTGACCTGTTCATTTTTCCAATTGATTAACACTAGGTCAAGTCTTATGGCTGAGATTTCTGTCTAAGACTTCTCGCACAAGATTTCATCAGTGTGTCGCCTGAAATATCCATACAGTCGTTTTTCTTCCCATTTCTGTTTCCTTATTATTGTTGTTCCTTCTGCTGTCAGTGCTGTTTTTGGTCGCTGTAATTAGTCTTTCTTTATTCTTTTTAATGTAGTCCTCAAGTCCTTGTATTGATGCATCCATGCTATCTTTTTCCACACAATGAACTAGTCTATCTGCCATCTATAGCAGTAGCTACTAATACCAGGGCAGACTAAAAGGTAAAGAGCAGCTTCTTATAGGAATAGTATTAGAGCGTTGGAGACTGGAGATCGCACTAGATAACCTTACTTGCTACCGTAATAACGGAAGCCAGTACTATCGTTGGACTATATCTTTATCTCTTATGAGTTATTCTCTGCTTCTCCAGCAGTGTCCTGGAGAAGCAGAGATGAACTCATAAGAGATGTACTCTTATGGATCCCCACACATGGCCGCGCAAAAGCAGGACGACCAGCACGAACGTACATTCAGCAGCTATGTGAGGATACGGGATGTTGTCCTGAAGACCTACCTAGGGCGATGAACGATAGGGAGGAGTGGCGAGAGAGGGTCAGGGATATCCGTGCTACTAGAGCGATATGATGATGAGGATATCTTTATTCTGTATTCACTAATCCTATGTTCTTGTCTACTAATAGTCTCTCTATTGTATATACTTTTTCCTGAGAATATATCTCTATTTCCTCTCATATCGTGATTTGTCCTTTATTTAATATTACAAGCGTTCACTAACCAGAATGCAACAGTGAGTCCTCTTCTTCCTTCTTTTCTTGACACATAGAATCTGTTTATGTAGTCTCTCGAATGTAAGGCCTTGTGCATCGTCCTCATCTTTCTTATCCTCGGGTCTATTTAAGTTATTGTCTTGCCCATTTCAAGAATGGTCTCGAGTATCTTACCGGGGAATCAGCCCATTTTTAAAATTCTTTTGGTGAGATTTCTACTGCAGAGTTTGGTTTCGGGAAGCTTTCTGGTTCGTCTGAGTCATTAGTGTTAAATATAAATACTTCAAACTCTTTAACTGTGTGCAAATGAATGAATAGTGTTGAATACAATAATTAGTATAAAATAGCAATACCTTTAACCACTTGACTGGGTGCAAAAAAATATTAATATTGAATAGAATTGCTTGTGCTAGATAGCAATAATTGGAACTGTCTAGAAACAAAGTCAATACTTGTGTGAAAAAAAATTAACTTTAAATCATTTAAAAATGAAATTAACTTCAAACTATTCACTATATATATATATATATATATATATATATATATATATATATATATTTAAATCACTGCAAACAGATGATTAATAGGAAATAGAATTATTAGTGCTACATAGAAACCATTCAATTGTGTACTTATAAAAAAAGGGGTCGCCAGCACGATATGATGATGATGATGATGATATATATATAATATATATATATATATATATATATATATATATATATATATATATATATATATATATAAAACCTACAAGGGTTGATTTACCATAAAACCCAATCAAACTAAACCAAACCAAACCATATAACTGTACACAAACATATAATAATTATTAAATGAAAATAATAGCGTGAAGTCATATAGTTATAACTAGTAGATAGGAATACTTGAAACTATACAACTGTGTGCAAATTATTTGTATTAGATAAGAATATTTGATATCATATACCTGTATTACATTTTTTATATTAGATAGAAATACTTGATATCATATAACTGTGTGCAAATTATTTGTATTAGATAGAAATACTTGATATCATATAACTGTTTGCAAATTATTTGTATTAGATAGAAATACTTGATATCATATAACTGTGTGCAAATTATTTGTATTAGATAGAAATACTTGATATCATATAACTGTGTGCAAATTATTTGTATTAGATAGGAATACTTGATATCATATAACTGTATGCAAATTATTTGTATTAGATAGGAATACTTGATATCATATAACTGTATGCAAATTATTTGTATTAGATAGAAATACTTGATATCATATAACTGTATGCAAATTATTTGTATTAGATAGGAATACTTGATATCATATAACTGTGAGCAAATTATTTGTATTAGATAGGAATACTTGATATCATATAACTGTGTGCAAATTATTTGTATTAGATAGAAATACTTGATATCATATAACTGTTTGCAAATTATTTGTATTAGATAGAAATACTTGATATCATATAACTGTGTGCAAATTATTTGTATTAGATAGAAATACTTGATGTCATATAACTGTATGCAAATTATTTGTATTCGATAGGAATACTTGATATCATATAACTGTGTGCAAATTCATTTGTATTAGATTGGAATACCTAATATCATAAAACTGCAAAAAAATCCGAAGAAACAACAAAAATATAGATATAAATGTATAATAAAAGCCATTGCCTAACCTCTAGGCATAAAATAATTCAAGACGAGTTGACAAGCCGTTAAAACCAATCAACCAATCGAATGGTCCGAAAGGATTTCATTTGACCGATGCTCCTACGTTCTCAGCTCAGCAACACAACTGCTGCCACATCTTGAACTCATGGATAAGCGCAAGTGCTTATCAATACGTAAATACTCCAGTTATTTTTATGGGCATTATGCTTGTTTTACAATACACTACAGTATAAAAGTAGAAAACGATCTCAAACGAAAAACTACATTCAAAGGAAACCGTAACATGAACATTAGTAGAATTAATCGTTAAAGTAACAATAGACTCAAAAGAATTTTGTTAAATTTCATTTTTTTTTATGTGAGCAGAGTGTGGAATGCGGCTTTTAATTTTACTGCGAAGCTTTTTAAAACACGAATTAAATTAGTTAATTATTTTTTTCATTCAATTAAGTTTTGAATTAGGTTTTATCCCTGAGGCCTAATTTGGAATTTGTTTATTTTATTTTATTTCTTTTTATTTATTTACTTATTTATTTATTTATTGAATGTTTTTCTTTTTTCTTTTTTATTCATTCATTTATTGAATGTTAACAAAGTAATCTTGAGAACATAACGGCTTTCATTTGTTTTTCTTCTTTGATTGGTAAAGTCAAAGAAGAAAAACAAATGAAAGTCGTCTCATCCCTCTCTTTTTTCCCCTCTTTCTTTCTCTCCTTCCCACTTTTTCTCTCCCTTTTCTCTCTCTCTCTCTCTCTCTCTCAACTCGATCTTACTTCTTCCCCCTCTCTCTTTATCTATCTTATTTTTTCTTTTTATCTCTTATTTTCCTGGATAGTATTACTTTCTAAAATCTTTTAAAAAAAGTAATTGTAGGATATTTAATGTATTCAACTATTATTAGAATAAACGTAAAAATTACCATCGATAGTTACTACACTTTGAAAGTAAAGTTGGCGACAATTTTCAATAGCTACAACACTGAGGTGTAGGGAAACGGGCTACTCCATTCGCTAGATTGCTCCACTTTACTCTTGTTCCTTACCTTTTAAGGCTGAGTATTAAGCAAGGCGGCACCAAGTACCATTTTTTGAGTCTGTGGTATATTTCGAGCTGGGATTGAACCCCGATCGCCTGGACCATTGGCAAACAATCTACACATTAGGCCAAACTGCTAAGTTGAACTAATGTAATCCTAGATCGATAACATGAATAATACTGGTCAGCAGTCTTCAGGATATATATATATATATATATATCATCATCATCATGTCGCGCCGCCAGCACGGATATCCCTGACCCTCTCTCGCCACTTCTCCCTATCATTCATCGCCTCGGGCAGGTCTTCAGGGTTAGATCCTGTGTCCTCACATAGTTGCTGTATGTACGTTCGTGCTGGTCGTCCTGCTTTTGCACATCCATATGTGGGGGTCCACAGGAGTACATCGCTTATGAGCTCGTCCTTGCTTCTCCAGCAGTGTCCCGCGTGTCTGGTTCGTCTAGCTTGTATAGTTTTCGTGATGGGGGGCAAGTGTCCGTATAGTTGGTGTCTCGTGGGGTGTTGTCGCCAGGACTTGTTCAATACTGCTCTCAACAGTCTTGTGTAATTTCCGTCTAGTTTCCTCTCCAGCCGCTTAGTTAGCGTCCATGTGGTGCATCCATATAGCAGTATCGACACAACCGCTGCCTGGAAGAAACTGCGTTTCATTTTATCGGTTAGGTCCGACTTCCATATGATCGAGAGCCTATCGCTAGCTGTCCATGCCTTCGTCAGTCGTGTGTCGATGTCTTTTTCGGTTGATGAGACGCTACTTCCTAGGTAGGTGAATTTGTCTACTAGTTTCAGAGAGGCTCCGTCTAGTGTGGCAATGTTGCCCGTTTGGTTGTAACACATATATTCAGTTTTGTTTGCATTGACATGGAGGCCAATGCCAGCTGCGGCTCGTTCCAGACTATGCAGTAGTGTCTCTGCTTGATTAGGCGTATTCGCTAGTAACGCCAAGTCATCAGCGTAGTCGGCGTCCGTGATTGTTTTTGCGGGGTATCTTTTGCTTCTTCTCTTAGTCAGCTCGAAGCCATTTTCTCTGATTTTGTCGATCGAAGTCCTAAGCACATAGTCTAGACAGATGATAAAGAGGTACGGGGCTAGTGTGTCTCCTTGTAGTACTCCTGCAACAATGTCGAAGTATTCCGTGTCTCCATCTGGTGAACGTACTTTCACTTTGGTGTTTCTGTAGAGAATCATTATCGCTGCTACGGTTTCTTTTGGTAGGCCGTATGCTAGTAGGATTTGCTCCATCTTCCCTCTGTGTATGGAATCGAAGGCCTTGGTAAAGTCGACAAATAGTAATGTCGCCTGAAGGTTTTTTGCCCGAACGCCTTCAAGGATTCTACGGATGGTCAGTATTTGTGAGGTTGTGGATCTATTTCTCCGGGGGCCATTTTGGTTTTTCCTAAGGATGTTGTCAATTTTGGGTTCTATGGGGTTTCGTAGTAGGGCATTGTAGATTTATGGATGTAAGTGTTATCCCTCGGTAGTTCTTGGCTAGTCCGAGGTCGCCTTTTTTAGGGAAAGGAAGGATGCATCCCTTCGTCCATCTTTCTATCCTATTTTGACTATAGACTGCGTTGCATTGCCGGAGCAGTATATCGTCGAATTGTCTAGTCTTCCACACTTCTGGGGGGATCTCGTCTAGCTCTGCAGCTTTCCTTTTTTTAATTCTTCTGAGAACTGAGTCGAGTTCTTCTTTGGTGAAAGGACCTAGTTTAACGTCTAATTACTTACTAATAATTCTGGTGATCGGTTCATCCGTTATTTCCGGTGGGTTTCCTAGTAGATTTTTGAAATGCTGTTCCCACAGTTTTACTCTTTCTTGTTGGCTTGCAGCTTTCAATTTTGCTTTGGCTGTGCTCTTCCTTCTACTTACTTCGTTTATTGTTTGCCAGGCTATCCTGGATTGTCTATCTTCCACCGAGTCTCTAATCTTATCTATCTGATTTTGTATGTATTCTGCCTGTTCTTTTAGATATATTCCTGTTAATTGATGTTGTGCCTTTTCTAGTTTTCGTGTATTTGTGTTTGTTGGGTTCTTTTGATATCTTTTGGAGGCAGTTTTCACAAGTGCACTTTTTTCTCTAACCGCTAGCGTTTCCCAAGGGACTCTATATTTAGTTCTAGGTTTTGTTGGAATACACTTTGATGCCGCCTCAAGGTGTGCTTCTACAAAATTTTCATATTCATCATTTGGGGTAACTTTTTCTGCCTTCTCTTGTAGTGCTTCGAATTTGTTTCTTAATTCTAATGCATATTTATCTCTAATATCTCTGTTGTTGAGTAGGGCCCAGTCATAGTGCTTGGTTGTCGCTTTACGTGTGGCGTTTTTTCGTAGGCTTAGTCGTACTTTGGCCGTAACTATTCGATGATTGGAGGACACACCCTCGAAAGAGGAGTATGCCTCGCAATTCATCGCACTGTTTTTCCATTTCCTGTTTATAAGGACGTAGTCTATCTGTGTTTTACTCTTATTCGCGTATGTGTAGGTCCATAATTTCCCCTCCCTTTTTTGAAAGTTTGTATTGAGGCATGTTAATCTATTTTCTATCATGAAATCTATTAGATGTTGTCCATTCCTGTTTGATGCGTTGTGTAGGCTGTATTTGTTGTTTCTGTTTTTCCCGATTTGTGCATTCATATCTCCGCCAATGACTAGCAGGTTGTGTTTCGGAATGCTACGTACTAGGGAGGATAGATCTTCGTAGAAAGTGACTATTTCGTTTTCTTCGCTAACATTGGTAGGGCTGTAGCAGGAGATAATTGTTGCTTTGAGGTTGCCATTAAACGTTGCGGCCATCATCCTAGGTTGTATTCTCTCAATGCTGTTCAGTGTTTTTAACGCTCTTGGTCCTATAAGCATTCCCACCCCTCCTACCGATGCATTGACAGAGTGTTTCCATGCCGATACAGTCACCAGCATCCATCCATTACCAGTTTCGTGATATTTGATATCTTCGGTGTGCGTGTATCGGTGCTCTTGTATGCAAATTACGTCTATCTTATGTTCTACGGCTGATGCAGTTAGCTCTGATAGTTGACCTATTCTATTTAGGGTTCTCACGTTAAATGTCGCTATCTGTATTGTTTGTTTGCATTTTAGTAGTTTTTGTTTGAGCTCTGTAGCTGATTTTTCGAACACTGAGGCCAGGGCTCCAACCTCAGCAGGACGCTCCCCTTTTTTACTCGCGCGAAGAGCGATGCGGTTTATGTATGTGGTTAGAGTACGAGTCATAGTTATCTTTCGATGGCTGTTTTTATTCTCATCTATAGAAGCCACTCTTATAGATGAGCAGCAGTAGTTCCCCGATCGAACTGACAATCCTAAGCGTTAAGCCGCAAGACTCACACGTACATCATGCTGCTTCCCATGTGTACGTGGTAAAAAAAAAAAAAAAAGAAAAGAAAATAAGAAAAAAGAAAAGGACCTTTTTTACCTTAAGTTTTAACTTAGTTAAAGTCCAGGACTGCTGTATGTTTAAAATTCAAAGAAATTTGGGGTATATTTCATCCTATCATCCGATTCCGGCCCTGACAGGTTTTTATTTTAAAGGTAGAATTCGATTTTTGACTCGGTTGCTTTTTTTTTTTTTTTTTTTTACTGTTATGAGGGTGTGCAATCAGACTTCTAAGCTTTAGAAAAAGTTCTATTTCTGTTTGCCCTGTATACTAAAGCATTCGACCAGGGTCGTTATACTTCATTTTATTTATTTATTTTTCTTTTAAACTGCTAAATATGTCGACATAAATGAGGAATATAGTGTATTTCATATAAGAACACAATATAGTAGAGACGTAAGAAATAACCATTTTAAATCAAATATGTGCATTTTTAAATGAACAGTTTAGTAGAATAAATTTACTGACCTCTGTGAAAAAACTTCTGGAAACGGAATCATTTCCAACGTATGCATACTATTTTAACAAATGAAGGATTGAATTATTACTAATTTTAATAGTATTTATATAAAAGTTCCACTCCTATATCATGGTCATCTAGTGGGGTGGACAGAGAGAGAGAGACAGAAAGAAAGAAGGAGAGAGGAGTCAACTCTCTTTTATGGTTTTCGTCTTAGCACGTGTTAGACTACATTTGTGGTGTTTTGGTTTTTTTTTCTTTTCTTTTCTTGGGGGGGGGCAATGTTGGGGTTTTCTTTAGCAAATTTAGAAGTTCGTCTTCCAAAAGTAAAGTTTTTCCTGAAAATTAAGTCGCATAAAAGTCTTCATTCTTCATTCAAACAACACAGAATACAACTAAGATTTAAGACATTACTATTTTAAATCAAATATGTGCATTTTTAAATGAACAGTTTAGTAGAATAAATTTACTGACCTCTGTGAAAAAACTTCTGGAAACGGAATCACTTCCAACGTATGCATACTATTTTAACAAATGAAGGATTGAATTATTACTAATTTTAATATATATATATATATGTGTGTGTGTGTGTGTGTGTGTGTGTGTGTGTGTAAACAATTTTTTTTTTGCTATTGGTCCAAAGAGAGGAAAACGTAAATATTTCAAAATTAATAGGTCCACTAAGATATTTGTATTTCTTTTTAAGAATTATTCATTTTGTTTTTACATACGTGTGTGTTTCTAGCTTGTTGATTTCGTCAGCAAACGAAGGCAACAAACAAGTATCTACTCATTGTGTTTGTAGGCGGGTATACACATTCGCTTACATGCACATACATCAGTTTTTTTTCTTTTCTCTTTCTTCCTCTCTGAATTGAATGTAAATGAGAACGTATTAATACGTACTAATGTACATACTTCTATTGTTTTTTTCTTCTCCCCCCCCGTCTCTCTCTCTCTCTCTCAGTTGAATCTGTCATAGATACATTTTAAGATAGTTTGTGTGTAGATGTTTGTAGTTATGAGCGTGTGAGTGAAGTTTGGTTCTATTGGGTGGGTCGGGTCGGAGTTAGGTAAGTTTAAATTTATCTATAAATTTTCTTTCTTTTGTTTTGAGTAATGAGTAGTCGTCCATTTGATATATGGGCATCATTTTAAAGATTCTATCACTGCATTCGTGGAGGTGTTTTGAAACATTGATTTTTTTTCTATTTTCAGGTTATTTATGTAAAGAAACTATACTTCAGAACCTTAGTCCATCCAATGTATACTTCTTTATGTTATATAATTAAGGAATGATTTTTTTTATATTAATCATTTTTCGTTAATCATATTTTATCATTCAGTTTGGTTGGGCTTTGAACTATTCGGGTTAAGAGTTCAGGTGCATAGTCATTGGGTACAGTTTTACGCTCGCGCGCAAAGGATATGACAATCACTATTGTCATAATAAAACCCCAGACAGGAAATGGGGCTGGAGTATGGATGACGTCATGCCCGAAAGAGATGGTCCTAAGAATTGGAGGATTTTGAAAAAGAGTCAGTTGAGTTTGGACCATGGAGGCAGAGAGTTGAGTTTCTGCCATTGACGCATAGAGTTGAGTTCTCTACCGTTGAGGCATGTAGTTGGGTTTTTCGGATCCCTACTGACAGAGATCTTAAACATTACAAGATGCGCCATGCGTCAACATAGGATGGTCAGTATAGTATGGTCATATAGTATGGTTAGCAAAGACTTTTAAGAATTGTATCTCTCTCCTTGTGTCGATGAACTGAAGTCAAGAAATTAATAAACCGTTCGTATCTGAACAGAGTCCGCCTGTGTTTGCTTGTGTAATTTTTATGGATTACCAAAAATTCACAAATCCAAGGAAATAAAAGTAGATGTAGAAACAGAAAAATCTGAAGACACAAAAATTCCAACCCCCACGGATCTCAAATTTAGACTTATATTAGTGGGTCCATCATACCTCACTTGTACACTCAGCAAATTGATATTCAACTACAACTATTTCTAAATACAAAAAGCTCCATTAGAAATGACATCCACTATTTAAACTCCATACCACAAAAATTGATCCCGATACACTCATGGTTACATTTGACGTTACAAAACTATTTACTAATATCCCTCATGAAATGGGGAAAAACGCCATCTTACTTTGGGTAGAAAAATGCCCTGAAACATTAGACTCAAAACTTAACAAAAGATTTTACTGTTGATATAGAACTAATCGTAAAGTAATTATTCTTTTCAATTCGATAACACGAATTACATCCTAACCCTAGGAACAGCAATAGGAACTAAAATGGCACCAACATACGTCACCCTCACCTTAACATTATCATCATCATCATGTCGTGCTGGTAGCACGGATATCCTTGACCCTCTCTCGCCACTTTTCCCTATCGTTCATCGCCTCCGGCAGGTCTTCTGGACTACATCCCGTATCCTCACATAGTTCCTGAATGTATGTTCGAGCTGGTCGTCCTGCTTTTGCACGGCCATGTGTGGGGGTCCATAAGTGTACATCACTTATGAGTTCGTCCCTGCTTCTCCAGCAGTGTCCTGCATGTCTGGTTCGTCTAACTTGGATAGTTTTCGTGGTAGGAGGCAGGTGGCCGTACAGTTGGTGTCTTGTGGGGTGTTGCCGCCAGGACTTGTTCAAGATTGCCCGCAGCATTCTTGTGTAATTGCCGTCTAGCTTCTTCTCCAGCCGTTTTGTTAGAGTCCATGTAGTGTATCCATATAGGCAAAAAATACCACAACAATCTAAAAACACGAAAAAGATACTGAGATGACTGTTTGATATTTTAGAAACGCCTATGACTCCGAGGGTAAGGTTGCCCGTAGCGCTATTCTCTCAAGCAATAAAAATTCGCTCATTTGTGCTAAACTTTGCTAAAACTCGATGTCCTGATTCAAACCATCGTAAATGAATAATTCTTACTAACTTTTATTACTTAGTTTTATTTTCATACCTTAAAATGTTGATTTAGATAAATTTTTCTGCCAGTGTGTACGATAATGAAACATGAAAAAATAAATAACGTGGATCGTTGTTTCAGAACTATGACGGCCGTGGTGTAAAGTTTATCGTCATTGGAGACTGAAATGACGAACAGAGTTCAAATCCTGGACGAGGTTATTTGTATTACACATAGAGAGCGTGTACTCTTAGTAAAGGCATGAATCTAACTATTCTCCCGGAAGCTATGAATATATAGTAGGGCAGACAGGGCTCTTAACCTTAGTATGGTATCTTATCTAGGAGAAGAGAAACACTGAACACAAACCTGTAAAACTCCTCTTAAAATTGACCTTATGTTACACCCTGCTCGCGCGGAGAAGTTATATACTGTAAATTTTTATCCTGTTTTTATTATTATCTTCTTTCATCGCTGAAACTATGGTATATATATATATATATATATATATATATATATATATGTGTGTGTGTGTGTGTGTATATATATGCCGGCCCGTTGACCGAGCGAGGAAAGTGTTCGCCAATGTCCCAGGAAACCGAGTTCATACCAAAGACATACCAAAGACTTAAAAATAATACTTGTTACCTCCTTGCTTAACATTCTGCATTATAAGGCACATATCAAGGGCAGGTGGATCAATTCAGAGAAAGGAGTAGCGCCCTCTCTTAAACCTCAGTGTAGTTGCTATTGAAAAGGGAGCCTTGAGTCGCCCTCGACTACGGTCACCGACTTCTTTACTTTATATATATATACACATATATATATATATGTATGTGTGTGTGTGTGTGTGTGTATTATTCAGTCCAGATAATCCGGAGTCGGGAATAATTCCGTTAGGACAAATTCATTCCACTATGAACATTTAAAATTTTCCTGGTAAAGGGCCCAATGTAACTAACATCACAGAGCAATAATTTCTTTAAGAAAAAACAAAACTCGGTCACATTAGGATTATAAATTTATTTCCATCCTGTTATGGGTATTGATAAATATCAATAACACCAAAGAAAACAGCATTCTGTATGTCATTGAATTTATCCAATGGATCTGAAGTCCTGTTTTCTTTGGAGTTATTGATATTTATCAATACCTATAACAGGATGGAAATAAATTTATAATCCTAATGTGACCGATTTTTGTTTTTCTTAAAGATATATATATATACAATGGCATTACGACCAAATTAAGATAACAGATAATTACTAAAATTACATTATTCTGGCGCATAATCGAGTGTATAATGCTAATTAATCAAGTGGGTTTTAGATATTTCTTGAAAATTAGCAGTACAAAACCAAATAGGTTCGAATACCGACTGTTTTGAATTGAGGCAAAATACGAAATAGTCTTTTTCACCAATTTTATCTGAGGTTCTTATTCATCGCTAGGAAAAGGCATTTTCTAGGTAAACTAGGTCATGAAAAGATTTTTTTCAGGTTTCAAAAGAAACAATGGAATTGGAAAAAACAACAACAACAACTAACCTGCATTTCAGCTTTCAGGATATTTAGTCTTTTGCTGTGGAGGATGTACCATATTCAATACAGATTCTATAAAATGTCAGATTGTGTTTTGAATACAGAAAAGGCCAAAAGCTTTTATAGAAAGACTAAAAGTGTGTGTTGCTTTATTTTGCTTTTGTATTTTAGAAATATTATGGATTTAGTTAAAAGTTATTTAGCAGATCCATAACGTCAACTTTTACATTGATTTAGACTCGTAAAATCACTAAAACTATTATTACATCGTGAATCAATGGTAAAAGTAAAGAAACTTATTTCCGATATGAAATCGCAAATTTACGAAGTGTTTTAAAGCAAAAGTATCAATTTTTTTTAACGAATTTAGAATAATAATCACCTAATCTCAGCCAGAATACCAGACCTCAAAGTAATCAACAAAAAGAAGAGAACTTGCAAAATTGTAGATTTTGCTGTTCCAGCTGACCATAAAATAAAACTGAAAGAAAGTGAAAAGAAGGATAAGTACATTGACCTTGCTAGGGAATTAAAAAAAACTATGGAATATGAAGGTGACGATTATACCAACCGTGATTGGTGCATTCGGTACAATAACTAAAAGATTATAAAAAGGGACTGCAGGACTTGGAAGTTGGGGGACGAGTGGAAACCATCCAAATAACAGCATTGTTGAGAACGGCCAAAATACTGAGAAGAGTCCTAGAGATTTGAGGAGACTTGCTATCACTCAAACTCCACTGAAAGACCATCAGCTAACGCTGATATGAAAAATTCTAAAGAAGTAAATAATAATAAACTTACGTACATGAACGACATGAAGCTGTTTGCAAAAAATGGAGAAGAATACAAACAATAAGAATATATGGCCAGGATATAGGAATGGAATTTGTCATAGAAAATATGCCATTCTTTATAATGAAAAATGGAAAAAGAAAAACAGCAGAAGGAATATAACCAACCAAATCAAGAAAGAGCCAGAACACTTGTAGAAAAGAAAAATTACTATTACTTGGGAAGGTTGGAAGCAGACATCATCAAACTAGCGGAAAGGAAAGAAAAAATAAGAAAAGAATACCAAAGATGAAGGAGAAAACATCTTGAAACCAAGCTCTGTAGCAGAAATCTCATTTATGGGATAAACACCAGGACATTCCCCTTTGTAAGATACTCGAGAACACTCTTAAAATGAACACAGCAGAAAATCAAGTAAAAGGATCAAAAGACAAGAAAGTTGACGACAATGCACGTGCTGGACTTTAATTAACATAAAACTTAAGAAAAGGAAAAACGGAGTTTTTTCGTAACAACCGAGATATCCGAACCCAGCATGTAATAGGATAACAGTCTTTAAGCCAGGAAGGGTCTTATGAGCCACTCAAGTATTATAGCAATGAAAACCATGGGATGCAGCATGGTGGATGTGAAGTAAAGCAGATGAATCCAAAGTTGGGTCAACTGCGCTTCGCCAGATGCTGGGCTGAGGAACCACACTGATCAACGGCCAAGATCAAATACTTTCTTCAGATAACTACAGCTACTTATCTTTAAAGGTGGCGTCTATTCATGAGGAAAATTTGCCGCCAACGAATGATCACCATATATATATATATATTGGCAGCATTTCTTCATTAATATAAATTCCGTTGAACATAATAGACATTTTCTGTCTACATATTTTCTCCAGAACGGCCAGAATGCTGAGAAGAAAATATATTGACAGAAAATGCCTATTATGTTCAACGAAATTTGTATTAAGATATATATATATATAAGTACATATTATTGATGTAAATTCTTCCTTCCTATCTCACCATGCCTTATCCTCTTAAAATACCTTACTACCTCACTAAACCTTAGATTTTAACTCAACCTTACTCTCTTTCTAGAGTTTACTCTCTCATTATACCTTACTCCCTTTCTTACTATACCTGTCTCTCACTATATCTTTTTCCCTAAACCTTACTTTCTCACGATAATTTACTCACTTAACATGCTTTACCCTCGAGCTATACCGTATTCTCTCGCTATACCTTACTCTCTAAACATATGTTACTCTCTCGGAATACCTTAATCTTTTACCATACCTTAATCTCTAACTATACCTTTCTCTCCTACCATACCTTACACTATCATTATACCTTACTCTCCTACAATACCTTACACTCTCACAATACCTTACTCTCCTATCATACCTTACACTCTCACAATACATTACTCTCCTACCACAACTTACACTCTCACAATACCTTACTCTCCTACCATACCTTACACTCTCATTATACCTTACTCTCCTACGATACCTTACACTCTCACTATACCTTACTCTCCTACCATACCTTAAACTCTCACTATACCTTACTCTCCTATCATACCTTACACTCTCACTATACCTTACTCTCCTACCATACCTTACACTCTCATTTTACCTTACACTCCTACCATACCTTACACTCTCACAATACCTTACTCTCCTACCATAACTTACACTCTCACTATACCTTACTCTCCTACCATACCTTACACTCACTATACCTTACTCTCCTACCATACCTTACACTCTCATTATACCTTACTCTACGATCATACATTACACTCCCATTATACCTTACTCTCCTACCATACCTTACACCCTCATTATACCTTACTCTACGATCATACATTACACTCTCACAATACGTTACTCTCCTACCATACCTTACACTCTCATTATACCTTACTCTCCTACCATACCTTACACTCTCATTACAACTTACTCTCCTACCATACCTTACACTCTCACTATACCTTATTCTCCTACCATACCTTACACTCTCACAATACCTTACTCACCTACCATACCTTACACTCTCACAATAACTTACTCTCCAACCATACCTTACACTCTCAAAATACCTTACTCTCCTACCATACCTTACACTCTCATTATACCTTACTCTCCTACAATACCTTACACTCTCACTATACCTTTCTCTCCTACCATACCTTACACTCTCACAATACCTTACTCTCCTACCATACCTTACACTCTCACATTACCTTACTCTCGTACCGTACCTTACACTCTCACAATAACTTACTCTCCAACCATACCTTACACTCTCAAAATACCTTACTCTCCTACCATACCTTACACTCTCATTATACCTTACACTCCTACCAAAACTTACACTCTCACTATACCTTTCTCTCCTAACATAACTTACACTATCATTATTCCTTCCTCTCCTATCATACCTTACACTCTCACTATATCTTACGCTCCTACCATACCTTACACTCTAACTATAACTTACTCTCCTACCATACCTTACACTCTCACTATACCTTACTCTCCTACCATACCTTACACTCTCACTATATTTTACTCTCCTATCATACCTTACACTCTCACTATAACTTACTCTCCTACCATACATTACACTCTCACTATATTTTACTCTCCTACCATACATTACACTCTCACTATATTTTACTCTCCTACCATACCTTACACTATCATTATTCCTTGCTCTCCGATCATACTTTAAACTCTCACAATACCTTACTCTCCTACCATACATTACACTCTCACTATACCTTACTCTCCTACCATACCTAACACTCTCATTATACCTTACTCTCCTACCATACATTACACTCTCACTATACCTTACTCTCCTACCATACATTACACTCTCACTATACCTTACTCTCCTACCATACATTACACTCTCACTATACCTTCCTCTCCTATCATACCTTACACTCTCACTATACCTTACGCTCCTGACATACCTTACACTCTCACTATACCTTACTCTCCTACCATACCTTACACTCTCATTATACCTTACTCTCCTACCATACATTACACTCTCAATATACCTCACTCTCCTACCATACATTACACTCTCACAATACCTTACTCTCTTACCATACCTTACACTCTCACAATACCTTACTCTCCTAACATACCTTACACTCTCACAATACCTTACTCTCCTACCATACCTTACACTCTCATTATACCTTACATTCCTACCATACCTTACACTCTCACTATACCTTTCTCTCCTAACATACCTTACACTATCATTATTCCTTCCTCTCCTATCATACCTTACACTCTCACTATACCTTACGCTCCTACCATACCTTAAACTCTCACTATACCTTTCTCTCCTAACATACCTTACACTATCATTATTCCTTCCTCTCCTATCATACCTTACACTCTCACTATACCTTACGCTCCTGATATACCTTACACTCTCACTATACCTTACTCTCCTACCATACATTAAACTCTCACTATACCTTACTCTCCTACCATACATTACACTCTCACAATACATTACTCTCCTACGATACCTTACACTCTCACTATACCTTACGCTCCTACCATACCTTACTCTCTCACAATAACTTACTCTCCTACCATATATTACACTCTCACTATATTTTTCTCTCCTACCATACCTTACAATCTCACTATACCTTACTCTCCTACCATACCTGACACTCTCACTATACCTTACTCTCCTACCATACCTTACAATCTCACTATACCTTACTCTCCTACCATACCTTACAATCTCACTATACCTTACTCCCCTACCATACATTACACTCTCACTATACCTTACTCTCCTACCATACCTTACACTCTCACTATTACTTACTCTCTTACCATACCTTACACTCTCATTTTACCTTACTCTCCTATCATAACTTACACTCTCTTTTTACCTTACTCTCCTACCATACCTTACAATCTAAGTATGCTTACTGTCCTACCATACCTTACACTCTCACTATACCTCACTCTCCTACCATACCTTACACTCTGATTTTACCTTACTCTCCTACCATACCTTACACTCTCATTTTACCTTACTCTCCTACCATACCTTACACTCTCTTTTTACCTTACTCTCCTACCATACCTTACTCCCTAATTTTACCTTACTCTCCTACCATACCTTAAAGTCTCATTTTACCTTACTCTCCTACAATACCTTACACTCTCACTATACCTTACTCTCCTACCACACCTTACACTCTCACTTTACCTTACTCTCCTATCATACCTTACAATCTAAGTATGCTTGCTCTCCTATCATACCTTACACTCTCACTATACCTTACTCTCCTACCATACCTTACACTCTCATTTTACCTTACTCTCCTACAATACCTTACACTCTCACTATACCTTACTCTCCTACCACACCTTACACTCTCACTTTACCTTAGTCTCCTATCATACCTTACAATCTAAGTATGCTTGCTCTCCTATCATACCTTACACTCTCACTATACCTTACTCTCCTACCATACCTTACACTCTCATTTTACCTTACTCTCCTACAATACCTTACACTCTCACTATACCTTACTCTCCTACCACACCTTACACTCTCACTTTACCTTATTCTCCTACAATACCTTACACTCTCACTATACCTTACTCTCCTACCACACCTTACACTCTCATTTTACCTTACTCTCCTACAATACCTTACACTCTCACTATACCTTACTCTCCTACCACACCTTACACTCTCACTTTACCTTACTCTCCTATCATACCTTACAATCTAAGTATGCTTGCTCTCCTATCATACCTTACACTCTCACTATAACTTACTCTCCTACCATACCTTACACTCTTATTTTACCTTACTCTCCTACCATACCTTACACTCTCACTATACCTCACTCTCCTACCATACCTTACACTCTCATTTTACCTTACTCTCCTACCATACCTTACACTCTCTTTTTACCTTACTCTCCTACCATACCTTACACTCTCTTTTTACTTTATTCTCCTATCATACCTTACACTCTCACTATACCTTACTCTCTTACCATACCTTACACTCTCATTTTACATTACTCTCCTATCATACCTTACACTCTAATTATACCTTACTCTCCTATCATACCTTACAATCTAAGTATGCTTACTCTCCTACTATACCTTACACTCTCACTATACCTTACTCTCCTACCATACCTTACTCTCTCATTTTACCTTACTCTCCTACCATACATTATACTCTCATTATACCTTACTCTCCTATCATACCTTTCAATCTAAGTATGCTTACTCTCCTACCATACCTTACACTCTCACTATACCTTACTCTCCTACCATACCTTACACTCTCACTACAACTTACTCTCCTACCATACCTTACACTCTCATTATACCTTACTCTCCTATCATACCTTACACTCTCATTTTACCTTACTCTCCTACCATACCTTACACTCTCACTATACTTTACTCTCCTACCATACCTTACTCTCTCATTTTACCTTACTCTCCTACCATACATTATACTCTCATTATAACTTACTCTCCTATCATACCTTTCAATCTAAGTATGCTTACTCTCCTACCACACCTTACACTCTCACTTTACCTTACTCTCCTATCATACCTTACAATCTAAGTATGCTTGCTCTCCTATCATACCTTACACTCTCACTATACCTTACTCTCCTACCATACCTTACACTCTTATTTTACCTTACTCTCCTACCATACCTTACACTCTCACTATACCTCACTCTCCTACCATACCTTACACTCTCATTTTACCTTACTCTCCTACCATACCTTACACTCTCTTTTTACCTTACTCTCCTACCATACCTTACACTCTCTTTCTACCTTACTCTCCTATCATACCTTACACTCTCACTATACCTTACTCTCTTACCATACCTTACACTCTCATTTTACATTACTCTCCTATCATACCTTACACTCTAATTATACTTTACTCTCCTATCATACCTTACAATCTAAGTATGCTTACTCTCCTACCATACCTTGCACTCTCTTTTTACCTTACTCTCCTACCATAAGTTACTCTCTAATTTTACCTTACTCTCCTACCATACCTTAAAGTCTCATTTTACCTTACTCTCCTACCATACCTTACACTATTACTATACCTTACTCTCCTACCATACCTTACATTCTCATTTTACCTTACTCTCCTACAATACCTTACACTCTCACTATACCTTACTCTCCTACCACACCTTACACTCTCACTTTACCTTACTCTCCTATCATACCTTACAATCTAAGTATGCTTGCTCTCCTATCATACCTTACACTCTCACTATACCTTACTCTCCTACCATAACTTACTCTCTCATTTTACCTTACTCTCCTACCATACCTTACACTCTCATTTTACCTTACTCTGCTACCATACCTTACACTCTCACTATACCTCACTCTCCTACCATACCTTACACTCTCATTATACCTTACTCTCCTACCATACCTTACACTCTCATTTTACCTTACTCTCCTACCATACCTTACACTCTCATTTTACCTTACTCTCCTACCATACCTTACACTCTCACTATACCTTACTCTCCTACCATACCTTACACTCTCTTTTTACCTTACTCTCCTACCATACCTTACACTCTCTTTTTACCTTACTCTCCTATCATACCTTACACTCTCACTATACCTTACTCTCTTACCATACCTTACACTCTCATTTTACATTACTCTCCTATCATACCTTACACTCTAATTATACTTTACTCTCCTATCATACCTTACAATCTAAGTATGCTTACTCTCCTACCATACCTTGCACTCTCTTTTTACCTTACTCTCCTACCATAACTTACACTCTTATTTTACCTTACTCTCCTACCATACCTTACACTCTCATTATACCTTACTCTCCTATCATACCTTATACTCTCATTTTACCTTACTCTCCTACCATACCTTACACTCTCATTTTACCTTACTCTCCTACCATACCTTACACTCTCACTATACCTCACTCTCCTACCATACCTTACACTCTCATTATACCTTACTCTCCTACCATACCTTACACTCTCATTTTACCTTACTCTCCTACCATACCTTACACTCTCATTTTACCTTACTCTCCTACCATACCTTACACTCTCACTATATTTTACTCTCCTACCATACCTTACACTCTCATTTTACCTTACTCTCCTACCATACCTTACACTCTCATTATACCTTACTCTCCTATCATACCTTATACTCTCATTTTACCTTACTCTCCTACCATACCTTACACTCTCATTTTACCTTACCCTCCTACCATACCTTAAAGTCTCATTTTACCTTACTCTCCTACCATACCTTACACTCTCACTATACCTCACTCTCCTACCATACCTTACACTCTCATTTTACCTTACTCTCCTACCATACCTTACACTCTCATTTTACCTTACTCTCCTACCATACCTTACACTCTCATTTTACCTTACTCTCCTACCATACCTTACACTCTCACTATACTTTACTCTCCTACCATACCTTACACTCTCATTTTACCTTACTCTCCTACCATACCTTACACTCTCATTTTACCTTACTCTCCTACCATACCTTACTATCTCATTTTACCTTACTCTCCTACCATACCTTACACTCTCACTATACTTTACTCTCCTACCATACCTTACACTCTCATTTTACCTTACTCTCCTACCATACCTTACACTCTCATTATACCTTACTCTCCTATCATACCTTATACTCTCATTTTACCTTACTCTCCTACCATACCTTACACTCTCATTTTACCTTACTCTCCTACCATACCTTACACTCTCATTTTACCTTACTCTCCTACCATACCTTACACTCTCACTATACTTTACTCTCCTACCATACCTTACACTCTCATTTTACCTTACTCTCCTACCATACCTTACACTCTCATTATACCTTACTCTCCTATCATACCTTATACTCACATTTTACCTTACTCTCCTACCATACCTTACACTCTCATTTTACCTTACTCTCCTACCATACCTTACACTCTCATTTTACCTTACTCTCCTACCATACCTTACACTCTCACTATACTTTACTCTCCTACCATACCTTACAATCTGACTATACCTTACTCTCCTACCATACCTTACACTCTCATTATACCTTACTCTCCTACCATACCTTACATTCTCATTTTACTTTACTCTCCTACCATACCTTACACTCTCATTTTACCTTACTCTCCTATCATACCTTACACTCTCACTATACCTTACTCTCCTACCACACCTTACACTCTCATTTTACCTTACTCTCCTACCATACCTTACACTCTCTTTTTACCTTACTCTCCTACCATACCTTACTCTCTAATTTTACCTTACTCTCCTACCATACCTTAAAGTCTCATTTTACCTTACTCTCCTACCATACCTTACACTCTCACTATACCTTACTCTCCTACCACACCTTACACTCTCACTTTACCTTACTCTCCTATCATACCTTACAATCTAAGTATGCTTACTCTCCTTCCATACCTTACACTCTCACTATACCTTACTCTCCTACCATACCTTACTCTCTCATTTTACCTTACTCTCCTACCATACCTTACACTCTCATTTTACCTTACTCTCCTACCATACCTTACACTGTCACTATACCTCACTCTCCTACCATACCTTACACTCTCATTTTACCTTACTCTCCTACCATACCTTACACTCTCTTTTTACCTTACTCTCCTATCATACCTTACACTCTCTTTTTACCTTACTCTCTTATCATACCTTACACTTTCACTATACCTTACTCTCTTACCATACCTTACACTCTCATTTTACCTTACTCTCCTATCATACCTTACACTCTAATTATACCTTACTCTCCTATCATACCTTACAATCTATGTATGCTTACTCTCCTATTATACCTTACACTCTCACTATACCTTACTCTCCTACCATACCTTACTCTCTCATTTTACCTTACTCTCCTACCATACATTATACTCTCATTATACCTTACTCTCCTATCATACCTCACACTCTAATTATACCTTACTCTCCTATCATACCTTACAATCTAAGTATGCTACTCTCCTACCATACCTTACACTCTCACTATACCTTACTCTCCTACCATACCTTACACTCTCACTATACCTTACTCTCCTACCATACCTTACACTCTCATTATACCTTACTCTCCTATCATACCTTACACTCTCATTTTACCTTACTCTCCTACCATACCTTACACTCTCACTATACCTTACTCTCCTACCATACCTTACACTCTCATTATACCTTACTCTCCTATCATACCTTACACTCTCATTTTACCTTACTCTCCTACCATACCTTACACTCTCACTATACCTTACTCTCCTACCATACCTTACACTCTCATTATACCTTACTCTCCTACCATACCTTACAGTCTCATTTTACCTCACTCTCCTACCATACCTTACACTCTCATTTTACCTTACTCTCTTACCATACCTTACACTCTGATTTTACCTTACTCTCCTATCATACCTTACACTGTCACTATACCTTACTCTCCTACCATACCTTACACTCTCATTATACCTTACTCTCCTACCATGCCTTACACACTCACTATACCTTACTCTCTTACCATACCTTACACTCTCACTATACCTTACTCTCCTACCATACCTTACACTCTCATTATACCTTACTCTCCTATCATACCTTACACTCTCATTTTACCTTACTCTCCTACCATACCTTACACTCTCACTATACCTTACTCTCCTACCATACCTTACACTCTCATTTTACCTTACTCTCCAATCATACCTTACACTCTCATTTTACCTTACTCTCCTACCATACCTTACACACTCATTTTACCTTACTCTCCTACCATACCTTACACTCTCACTATACCTTACTCTCCTACCATACCTTACACTCTCATTTTACTTTACTCTCCTACCATACCTTACACTCTCACTATACCTTACTCTCCTACCATACATTACACTCTCATTTTACCTTACTCTCCTACCATACCTTACACTCTCATTTTACCTTACTCTCCTACCATACCTTAACTCTCACTATACCTTACTCTCTTACCAAACCTTACACTATCATTTTACCTTACTCTCCTACCATACCTTACACTCTCATTATACCTTACTCTCCTATCATACCTTACACTCTCATTATACCTTACTCTCCTACCATACCTTACACTCTCATTTTACTTTACTCTCCTACCATACCTTACACTCTCACTATACCTTACTCTCCTACCATACCTTACACTCTCACTATACCTTACTCTCCTACCATACCTTACACTCTCATTTTACCTTACTCTCCTACCATACCTTAACTCTCACTATACCTTACTCTCTTACCAAACCTAACACTATCATTTTACCTTACTCTCCTACCATACCTTACACTCTCATTATACCTTACTCTCCTATCATACCTTACACTCTCATTTTACTTTACTCTCCTACCATACCTTGCACTCAAATTTTACCTTACTCTCCTATCATACCTTACACTCTCACTATAACTTACTCTCCTACCATACCTTACACTCTCATTATACCTTACTCTCCTATCATACCTTACACTCTCATTTTACCTTACTCTCCTACCATACCTTACACTCTCACTATACCTTACTCTCCTACCATACCTTACACTCTCCTTATACCTTACTCTCCTATCATACCTTACACTCTCATTTTACCTTACTCTCCTACCATACCTTACACTCTCACTATACCTTACTCTCCTACCATACCTTACACTCTCATTATACCTTACTCTCCTATCATACCTTACACTCCCATTTTACCTTACTCTCCTACCATACCTTACACTCTCACTATACCTTACTCTCCTACCATACCTTACACTCTCATTATACCTTACTCTCCTATCATACCTTACACTCTCATTTTACCTTACTCTCCTACCATACCTTACACTCTCACTATACCTTACTCTCCTACCATACCTTACACTCTCATTATACCTTACTCTCCTACCATACCTTACAGTCTCATTTTACCTCACTCTCCTACCATACCTTACTCTGTCAATTTACCTTACTCTCTTACCATACCTTACACTCTCATTTTACCTTACTCTCCTACCATACCTTACACACTCATTTTACCTTACTCTCCTACCATACCTTACACTCTCACTATACCTTACTCTCCTACCATACCTTACACTCTCATTTTACCTTACTCTCCTACCATACCTTACACTCTCACTATACCTTACTCTCCTACCATACCTTACCCTCTCATTTTACCTTACTCTCCTACCATACCTTACACTCTCACTATACCTTACTCTCCTACCATACCTTACACTCTCATTTTACCTTACTCTCCTACCATACCTTACACTCTCATTTTACCTTACTCTCCTACCATACCTTACACTCTCACTATACCTTACTCTCCTACCATACCTTACAGTCTCATTTTACCTTACTCTCCTACCATACCTTACACTCTCACTATATCTTACTCTACTACCATACCTTACACTCTCATTTTACCTTACTCTCCTACCATACCTTACACTCTCATTTTACCTTACTCTCCTACCATACCTTACACTCTCATTTTATCTTACTCTCCTATCATACCTTACACTCTCACTATACCTTACTCTCCTACCATACCTTACACTCTCATTTTACCTTACTCTCCTACCATACCTTACACTCTCACTATACCTTACTCTCCTACCATACCTTACACTCTCACTATACCTTACTCTCCTACCATACCTTACACTCTCTCTATAGCTTACTCTCCTACCATACCTTACACTCTCATTATACCTTACTCTCCTTATACCTTACACTCTCACTATACCTTACTCTCCTATCATACCATGCACTCTCACAATAACTTACTCTCCTACCATACCTTACACTCTCACAATACCTTACTCTCCTATCATACCTTACACTCCCACAATACCTTACTCTCCTACCATACCTTACACTCTCACTATACCATAGTCTCCTACCATACCTTACACTCTCATTATACCTTACTCTCCTACCATACCTTACACTCTCACAATACCTTACTCTCCTATCATACCTTACACTCTCACAATACCTTACTCTCCTACCATACCTTACACTCTCACTATACCATAGTCTCCTACCATACCTTAGACTCTCACAATACCTTACTCTCCTACCCTACCTTACACTCTCACAATACCTTACTCTCCTATCATACCTTACACTCTCACAATACCTTACTCTCCTACCATATTTTACACTCTCACTATACCAAAATCTCCTACCATACCTTACACTCTCACTATACCTTAATCTCCTATCATACCTTACACTTTCAATATACCTTAGTTTCTTACCTCACCTTACACTCTCACTATACCTTACTCTCCCTCCATACCGTACTCCCTCATTATACCTTACTCTCTCACTATACCTTACCTAGCACGTTACCCACTACGCCATGGGGACTCCAGTGGAACCGTTATTAGAAATGGATTTATTCACGAATAACGATCAGCATTTTCAAATTTTTGACCTAATCATTAGTCAAAACACTTGGGTTGGAACATCAGTGGGATTTCCCATTAGTTGACAGTAAACCTTGTCAAGTTTTATAAGAAATGGTTTCTTTGTTGTTCTTTTAATGATATATCTACCTTTGTGGATTATTTAATGCCGAAATCATCCTTATAGAAGAATAGTAATCATAGTATCTAACCTATAGCTAGAGGGGGATAAGGAGGTTCATGCCTTTCCTAAGAGAATTTGTCTGAAAGTGTGCGTAATAACCCGACTGTAGTTGGATCCCACTTACTACGATCCCGCAGTCTAGCCAAAAAAGGTTTAATGAATAATTATGTCACAGATTTAGATTTGTAACAACTGACCTTTTGGCTGGGCCGTCTGGCATTCGTGCCGGATGGGTGATCAATCAATAGCAGATTCGATGCCGAAAGGCCTCCACCATTGGCTTGGCCACCTTCGGGTGGCCGAGTTGCTTTTTTGGCCCCTATGCACCCCTTGTATAGCACTAGACCTCGCGGTCTAGTGTAAGCTATATTCTGGCATATGTCCCCGGATCTAGATTTAGGTCCGTGGTACTGCTTGACTCATTAGATCCACATTGCACTTAGTGGGTCAATGACCAGCAGGGTTCGAGTCTCGGCTCGTTCCCGACGTTCCCCTCCCCTTTATCCCCACTTCAATTGGCCTTCGGGCTTTTGACCTTGTGTCAAGTCCTGTCTGGTAGGAGGCAGTGACAAATATCGATTTAGGATAGACCAGCCAGAGTCTGGACGTTAACCCTGTTGGGAATTTTGGGGAAACTGAAGTATGAAAAGGATACCTTCTAGCATGGAGAAACTAAAATTCTTACAAAAAGGAGAAACCTGTTGAAACTTGTCGGAATCTGATAATGAAACCTTACAACCGATTATGGGCTGTGATTGCTAATAAAGATTTTGCAAGTGATTATAAAGGAATGTACAATTTTGAACATGCCTTCCAATTCCAATGCGTTAACCACTACGCCACGCGGACTTGCACCAAGATTTAACACCCAGTCAGCTGGGGCTGTAGAATATACCGACGTATCTCTGAAAAGGATTAAGACTTCCCTCTTGAGAGTGTCTTCGATATGATACTAAACAGTCTGATGGTGAGGCTCTAGTAATGATTGAGCTTTGGGGAATGCGGAGTACCCCTTCATTGCCATCGCCCCCTTGTCCACTCTGGCCCGGATGGGTAGTATTTGATGTAGTCCCATCTATAGGTCAAATAGAACTATTTGACATTTAAACTGGGAGCAAAGAAAGGATTTGTGCTAAATTGAATTGTTAGAAATAGAACTGTTTGATCCTTTAACTGTGTGTATTTACAAAATGTGTTTAAATCATATATTTAAAGAAAAATTGATAACAAGGTAATCCTAGTAGAAGGAGAGATTTATTGAAAAGCAAAGTCTACACTATAGCGTTTCGGTTCTAATGAACTATCATCAGGTCTGTGAGGGATGATATTAGTGCTGTTAAATCAAACATCCATCGTTGATTTAACATCACTAATATCATTCCCCACAACGTCCTGATGATAGTTCATTAGAACCGAAACGCTATAGTGTCGACTTTGCTTCTCAATAAATCTCTCCTTCTTTATATATTGTTGGATTACACTCCATTATCTAATCCCAAATCGTATTTTTAATATATATGTAAAAACAGGATTTGTCATTAAATATCCAATGATGGTTGATATGCCATAAAACCAAAACTAATAAAACTAATTGCAATTCTAGTGTGCAAACAGATGAAAATGAAATTACCTAAAAATTATTAACTAACAAATCACGTATCAATATCCATTTAACTATGTGCAAACAAATGACTGATGTTAAATTGTTACATGAAACCATTTAACTATGTACCAAAAACTGAGCTCCGGCTCGTTGAAAAATGTTATCAACAAGAAGTGTTTACAAATATATGTATGAATATGATTTGGCATTAAATAACCTACAATGTTTGATATGCCATAAAACCAAACCAAACCAAAGACTATATATATATATATACAAGGATGATTTGGCATTAAATAACCTACAATGGTTGATATGCTACAAAACCCAATCAAACCAAATCATATATATTTAATATATACGTATAAAGAGGAGTTGGCATTAAATAACCTAAAATGGTTGATATGCCATAAAACCTAACCCAACCAAACCAAACGAATATTTAAATTGCCTATAGGATCTGCTGTTACAAGGTGGTCATTCCCCTTTAATACTGAGCTGAATCACCTCTGTTTTATCACAAAGGTCTTGTGGCACCGCTGCTTTGCGTCTGTTTTGACTGGAATTCGTTTTGTTCTTTTACTTCTTTTACTTGCCAATTTTTTTGGTGGGGTTGGGGGAGAAGGTTGAGAAGAACTGCTCTCTCTCGGCATAAACTAGCCTAGTATTGTAATATATGGCCGAGGGATTTCGTTTTATGCCTTTGGGTTTAGTTAGGCTGAGAACCTTTCGGCTCAGTGCATGGGTAACTTAGGTGCAACATTAACGCAGGTGTTCACGCGCGTGCGTGGGCGGTGCGGACGTATCACTCAAAGATGTCACAATAGCCCGAGATGGGAAACGGGGATAGCAAGTGCAATTGACGTCACGCACCGGAAGCGCGCGGAGGATTTGGGGAGATTTTGAAAAAGTTAGAGAGTTTAGAACTGGACACCGAACGAGAAGGGTTGACTTTCACTAGCTCGCGAGGCCTTGTGGCGGGTGCCGCACGAGATCGGGGGCAGATGAAAAAGCCAGAATAGAAAGATTGTGCCTCTCTCTCCTTATGTCGAAAAACCTTTAAACTCAAAGATAATAAAAAAAAGTTTCGTACCTGAACTGAGAAGTCGTTACGTGTTTTTCGAATTTCGAGATTCCTATGTTCTATCTTTATGGACAGTATATGTACGTTTCACGCATATCCGTATCATGGCTATGGTATAGTATTGTTTCTAGTGAAAACATCTCTATCCGATATAAACTTTTGATTACTTCTACTGTGACTCATTCCT
>OY757918.1:95689087-95701587 GCA_963585895.1 Sepioteuthis lessoniana
CACGACGACATGAGTTCAAATCCTGGACGAGACTGATTGCATTTCACATTGCTCTAATACCCTTGGGAAAAGTATGAATCCAATTATTCTTCCTCCAGCTATGGGTAAAATAGTAGGGCAGACTAGGTTCTTCAGCCTTGGTGAGGCAACTAGTCTTTGAGAAGAAAAACTCTGAATTCAAACCTTTTAAATTCCGCTTAAAAATTGGCCTTGTTTCATATCCTGCCCGAGCGGAGGGGTTGGGTAAATATGTATATTCAGTACCAACAGATTATAACGTATCAGTCAAAGAACACCATAAAATTAGTAAATACAAAGACTTTAAAATAAAAATTGAAAAAATGTGACACGTTAGAATTACCACCATGTTAGTAATTATGGGAGCCCTGGGTTGGACCAAGAAAAGAACAGATAAATACATGCACAAGATACCTGGCCATCGCAGCCTATATGAAATACAAAAAAAAAATGCACTTTGTGGAACTGCTCATTTTCTTAGGAGAACACTATCAGAATGATTGGTAAAGTGGCATCTAAAAACATGGATAGAATATAGAATATATATAATCGCTAGCTTTCCTCAACCTGGGTCTTGGTTTGGTTTGGTTTGGTTTGGTTTCTTTGTTTCATGGCATATCAACTCTTTTTAGGTTATTTAATGTTGAAGCCATTCTCCTAGAAGAACAGTAGTGGTACTATTTAACCCATAGCTGGGAGGATAAGGGGGCTCATACCTTTCCCAAGGGTATTTGCCTGAAAGTGAACGTAATAGCGCGACTGGAGTACGAACTCGCCTACTACGATTCCGCAGTCCATCGCTTTAACCATTACACCACGAGGACACCCTGGGTCTTGGGTAAAATCTCGAAGAAGGATTGTCAGACATCGAAAGTAAAACTGAAAATTATATAATAATACTATCAATAATAACAAAAATAATTATAGGAAAAAAAGAGAAGCTGCCGACTAGTGGACTTTGCCGTCCCGGCGGACCACAGAGTGAAAATAAAAGAAACCGAAATGAAAGGTAAGTACTTAAACCTTGACAGAGAACTTAAAAACATGTGGAACGTGAAGGTGACGGTGATATTAATTATAATTGATGCGCTCGGTACAATCCCCAAAGGCTTGGTAAAGTAACTAGAAGACTTGGAAATCATCCGGACTACAACATTTAGATCGGCCAGAATATTGAGAAGAGTCCTGGAGATCTGAGAAGATTTGCTGTCACTTAGACTCCAGTGAAACACTATCGGCTGTGTGAAAAGCTCGCTATGACTAATGATGATAATAATTTATAGAAGAGGTGTCCATGGTGTAATGGTTATCGTCGTAGGAAATGGACACGGCGACACGAGTTCAAATCCTCGACGAGAATGATTGCATTTCACATAGCACTAATACCCTTGGGAAAGGTATGAATCCAGTTATTATCCCTCCAGCTAGGGGTAAATAGTAGGACAGACTGGGTTCTTCAGCCTTGCTGAGGTAACTAGTCTCGGAGAAGGAATACTCTGAATTCAAACCTGTTAAACTCCGCTTAAAAATTGACCTTGTGTCATATCCTGCTCGAGCGGAGGGGTTGGTAAATATTATAATTTATAGAAGAGATGACTTCCAGGTATCAAAAAGCAAATGCATGTAATGATGATAATGATGATGTCAACCATACGTGCTAGGTCAGTTGTTTGAGAAAGGTAGTTGAGATTTGAGGAGACTTGCTGTCACTTTATCAACAAAGATAACTTTGACACATCAGATTTGAATATATAAAAATACTTAATTATAATCTTCATGGCTATTATTATTAGTAATAGTTAAGAACTAAAACGCTTCAGACCACAGCAGTGCTGAGGTCTGCGAGAATACTGAATAAGTTGCGAGAAATTTACAGAAATTTTTTTCTCACTCAATTCAGACATCTCGTAGGAAAATGAAAAGGTAGGAATGCAGTATTCAGGAAACTTAAGGAGACTTGCTGTCACTCCAATGAGAAACCATCGGCTAACGCCGGTGGGGAAAACTCGAAAAGGAATAATAATAATGATAATGGGACTTTGACATACAGATGGATCACCTAATCTTTGCCAGAAGACCAGACCTAATAATAATCAACAAAAAAAAAAAAAAGAAGAGAATTTGCAAAACTGTCGACTTTGCTGTCCCGGCTGACCACAGAATAAAACTGAAAGAATGTGAAAAGAAGGATAAGTACATCGACCTGCTAGGCAATTGAAAAAATTATGGAACATTGTGACAATTATACCAATTGTGATTGGTGTTTTTGGTACAGTAACTAAAGGATTATTAAAGGGACTGGAGGACTAAGAAGTTGGAGGACGAGCGGAGACCATCCAAATTACAGCATTGTTGAGAACGGCCAGAATACTGAGAAGAGTCCTGGAGACTTGAGAAGACTTGCTGTCACACAAACTCCAGCTAAAACTGATGTGAAAAACTCTAATGAGTAAATAATAATAATAAGAAGAAGAAGGAGAAGAAGAAGAAGATGAAGAAGAAGCGACAAAACAGCAAATGTAGGCGATGTGGTGATAGAGACGAAACAATTAATAACATAATAAGTGAATGCAGCAAAAAAAAAAAAAAAAAAAAGACAGAAGTGTGTGAGGAAGGTGATCCTCTGGGAACTGTGCAAGAGGTTTTAATTTGACCATGTGAACAAATGGTATAAGCATAACCCAGAATCCGTCCTGTAGAATGAGACGCACAAAGTCCTCCGGGATTTTGAGATATAAACGAACCACCTGCCCTCGGCCAGACGATCAGACCTAGTGATAGTCAACAAAATAAAGAAAATCTGCCAAATTATAGATAAAGTGAAAGAAAGCAAAAAAAAAGAAATAAGTACCAAGACCTTACAAGAGAACTGAAAAAACTATGGAACATGAAAGTGACGGTGATACCAATTGTAATTGATGCACTCGGTACAGTCACCAAAAGTTGGTAAAGGGACTGAAAGACATGGAAATAAGAGAAAGAGTGGAGACCATCCAAACTATTGCATTGTTTAGATCGGCCAGAATACTGAGAAGGGTCCGGGAGACTTGAGGAGACTTGCTACCACTCAATCTTCAGTGAAAGACTATCAGCTAACGCTAGTGGCAAAAACCTTCAAAGGAGTCTAACAGTAATAATAATAATAATTGTCGGGCAAACTGGAAATTAAAGGAAGGATCGAAACGATAGCAGTTATGTTATTTAGATATGTCTTGGAGATCGGAAGAAATTGCTATCACTTAGACCTCAGTGAAAACTACTAGTTACAGCTGGTGTGAAAAACTAGAATAGAATAATGATAATAATAATAATAATAATAATAATGACACGACTGGGTCTGCAAGGTGATCCACTGGGAAATGTGCAAGAAATTTAAATTTCACCATACTAACAAATGGTATATGCACAACCCAGCACCTGTCCTAGAAAATGACACGCATAAACTCCTATGGGACTTTGACATACAAACGGATCACCTAATTTCGGCCAGAAAACCAGACCTTATAATAATCAACAACAAAAAAAGAGAATTTGCAAAATTGTCGACTTTACTGTCTCGGCAGACCACAGAATAAATCTGAAAGAATGTGAAAAGAAGGATAAGTACCTCGACCTTGCTAGAGAACTGAAAAAGCTGTGGAACATGAATTGTGATGGGTGCTTTAGGCACAATAACTAAAGGATTATTAAAGGGACTGGAGGACTTGGAAGTTGGCAGACGGGTAGAGACTATCCAAATGACAGCATTGTTGAGAACAGCCAGAATATTGAGAAGAGTCCTGGAGACCTGAGGAGACATGCTGTCACTCAGACTCAAGTGAAAAACCATCAGCTAACAGTTATTGTGAAAAACTCTAAAGGAGTAAAAAAAAAAAAAATGAAAGGATCCACTGGAAATCGTATTAGGGATTAAATTTTGACCATACGATCAAATGGTATATGTAGAAACTATAATCCGTCCTGGAAAAAGAGATGCACGAAATTCTCGGAGATTTCGAGATACAATCGGATGACCATTTTCTGGTCAGAAGACCAGACTTAGTGAAAATTAACTTGAAAGAGAAAACTTGCCGTGTGACGATACCCCTCCCCCTCCCCCGATACATCAACTTCTTCGAAACCATTTCAATCTTGGCCGGTGATCATCTAGTGGTTCCGATAGGGGTATCGCACATTTCTTTACGGCAACAAGAAATACAATCAAGGGAGTGGGAGGAACGAACAAAGAACAAATGAGGGCTTGGGTTAACTCAAGTGCAAGAAGGGTGATTCTGTGACGCTGCATTCCCTGTGCCTCCGTAGACTAACGCTAGCGTGGATTTCTAGCGAAATTTCAACAAAGCTACTAGGAATGCCAACTCATCTTGACTGGTCTTCCCTCACTGTTGCTGGACTCTATCTCATGCCGACTGGTCTCTTCTGCTGTCCGGTGTCGACTGCCTAACTGCCACCCTGCGTCTCCTGTCGCCAACTGGCTTCTCTGCGTTCCTTCTTCCAACTCCTACTGGCGTTCTCTTCCTACTTCCGGTCACGTCGAGATCTCGAGTCCAAACCCTTTGACTGGTTTCGCGCCAAAACAGACAAAGGGATCGTCTGCTTGGCGGACTACCTACATAGTGTCACAGGCGTGTAGTGGATTTTACCGTTCTAGCCGACCCCTGAGTGAAAGTAAAAGAAAGTGAAAAGATAACCAAATACTTAGACCTCGCTAGTGAACTAAAAAGCTGTGGAACATGGGAGTGACTGTAGTACCAATTGTAGCAGGTGGACTCGGAACTGTTCCCAAGAGCTTGGAAAAGGGGACAAGAAGAATTGAAGACCAGAAGATTCGAGACCATCTAGACTACAGCATTGTTGAAAACGACCAGAATGCTGAGATGGTTCCTGGAGACTTAAGAAGACTTGCAGTCACTTAGAATCCTGTGAAACTCCATCGACTAACAGTGCTAGGAAAAAGGCGCAAGATGTAAAATAATAATGATAATAACAAAATACTCCGGGATTTTGAGATACAAACAGAGCACCTAATCCTGTTGCCAAATCGGCTGGGGCTGACTGCACCTCTGCAGAGGGGTAAGACCCCCCTCCCAACAAGTGTCCTGTATATGACTCTAAACTGTCTGATAGTGAGGTCCCAGTAATGCTGGGGCCTTGAGGAATACGAAGCACCCCTTCATTGACATTGCTCCCAGGTCCACTATGGTCCGGAGTGGTAACACCTGATAGGGCCCTGTCAATGGGTTAAATAGAACTAACGGTATACTTATGCTAAACTGAATATCTTGAAGTAGAAATGTTTTTTGACAATTTAACCGTACTTACATTTGAACTGCGTGTTTGTGCTAAACTGAATTATTTCAAATAGAACTGTCTTTTGACATTGAAACTGTATTTACACTAAACTAAATTGTTTAACATAGAACTGTTCTGACATGTAACTGTGTGTAAACAAAATCTGTACTTTTACTAAACTGAATTAGCTGAAGTAGAATTGCTTCACTAAACTGAATAGCTCGAAATAGAAATGTTTTTTACAATTACACTGTACTTACATTTAAACTGCGTACTTATCCTAAACAGAATTGTTTTAAATTGAACTATTTTTGACATTGAAACTATACTTACACAAAACTGAATTATTATATATAAATGCTTGAATAGTCTGAAATAGAAATGTTTTTGACAATTAAACTGTGTACTCATGCTAAACTGAATTGTTTTAAATAGAACTAATTATTTACATAAAAATGGGTTTGGCGTTAAATAACCTACAAAGATTGTTATGCCATAAAACCCAACAAATCAAACCAAACCAAACCTAATCCTAACCAGAAGACTACACCTAGTGACGATTAACAAAAAATCAGAAACTATCGAATAGTGGACTTTGCTGTCCTGGCGGACCACATAGTAAATATTTAAAAAAAAATGAAAAGAGAGATAAGTACTTGTACTTGGCAAGAGAACTAAAAAAGCTATGGAACATTAGAGTTCTTCAGCCTTAGTGTGGCAACTTGTCTATGAGAAGGAAAACTCTGAATTCAAACCTGTTAAACCCAGCTTAAAAACTGACCTTGTATCATATCCTGCTCGAGTGGAGGTGTTGGTAAATATGGATGATGTCACAAGTCACGTGCGAAGACAGTTCTAAAGATATGGATCTTAAAATTGTCAGCTGATGTGCACAGTGATGATGATGATATAAATCATCATTATGATCAAGATAATGTGAAAAAAAACTATCATCATCATTAGTAGAAGTAGTAGCAGTAGTAGTAGGATGACAGCCGCTGGTAGAGATCAGAAGCTTGCAGTTTGTGTTCGAATTCTTCCAAAGGCCAGCTTTTAAGTTTCAGATATGCACTTACATGTTATTAAGGAATTCGATGCTGCACAGTCTTCCGAAAGTGCAAGTAAATAATGATATCATCAACATTAAATATAATAATAAATAATCAAAATATATGGAACTAATGGTTGGTTTATTTTTTTAAGGCATGTCAACCTTCGTGGTTAAGTTAATGCCAAAGCAATCTCTAAAGAATATCAATGATACTATTTAACCTCTGGCTGTGAAGGATAAACAGGGGTATTAGTCCAAAAATGAACATCAAAACGCGTAAAAACGCAGCAGGAGATCGAACTCGTAGTCCAGCACGTTTGTCGTTACGGCACGGGTGACAATGTTACGGTTGATACATTGACATTTCAAACCGGTACGAATTCAAGGTAAATGAAAGAAAGAAAAAAAAACAAACTTAAATAGCGATTTTTAAGAATCGAATGCCTTGGAGAAATCTACTAATAATAGTTTTGCCTTAGAATTATTTCCACGTACTCCTTCGATAATTTGACAAATGGTTTGAATCTGTAAGATTGTGGATTGATTTCTCCGAAAGCTGTTCTGATTTTTCCCAAGAATTTCTGGATTTCTGGTTGGATAGGAGTGAGAAACAGGGTTTTAGAAATCTTAGCAGCTACAGCAGTAAGAACTATACCTCTTTAGTTCTTAGTGATTCCGAGGTCACCTTTCTGTGGAAGGGGAGATTGCAGCCTTTCGTCAGTTTGTCTTTTGTTTTTCGGTTATACACGGCATTGCATAATCTAAGAAGTATATAGTCAAATTTCCTTGTCTTACATACTTCAGGAGATATTTCGTCGAGGCCTGCAGCTTTTCTGCTTTTAATTTTTTTCAGCACTGTGTCAAGTTCTTCCTCTTTAAACTGACCTTGTTTGATGTCTAGTTGGCAATTAATAATCAGTGATTTCCAGAGGGTTTCCGAGCAGATTTTTTTAAAATGTTCGTTCCACTTCTTACGTCTTTCTTCGTGACCAGCAGCTTTTACTTTTCCTTTCGAGGTGCTTTATTTTCTGCTCACTTACTTTGCTGTCTGTAATGTTAATCGTGATGGTCTATCTTCATTCAAATTTCTGATTTTATTGATTTGGACGCGAATGTGTTGTAGTTTTTTGTCTTTTTCCTTTTTTCTTTTTTTGGTATGTATAGTTTTCTCTTGACTTCCCTGAGTCTCTGTGCGTTGGCATTTGTTGGATTTCTTTTATTAGGTAAGGATACTTTTTTCATGCTATTTTGTTTTTCCCTAACTGCTATTGACTCCCATGGATCTCTATATTTGGATCTTGGTTTGGTTTGTATGCACTCGGCTGCTGTTTCCAAACAGACGCTAACAAAGTTTTCATATTAGTCATTCAGTGTATGTCTTTCAGATGTCTCCTGAAGAGTGTCAGACTTGTTTCTTATATTTACGATATATTGATTGCTTACACCTCTATTATTTTCTTATTTCTGTGTAGAGTCAGGCGAATCTTTGCCGAAATGATTTTGAGATTGGAAGATACTCTTTCAAAAGAGGAGTATGCTTCGCACTGTAAAGCACTATTTATCCATTACTTGCTCATGAATATTTAATTTAGCTGTGGTTTGGATTTATTTGAAAAGGTGTAATTCTATATTTTTCCTTACCTTTTTGGAATTTAGTGTTTAAGCATTCAAGTCTGTTCTCAAGAGAAAAATCTACAAGATATTCGCTATTTCTGTTTCCACCTTCGCCTATATTAGCATCTATTTCTCAACCGATGATTAGAACGTTGTGTTTGAGAATGTATCGGACAATGAAAGGTAGTTCGTTGTAGAAGCTGGTTAGTTCCGTTTCATCACTGGTATTGATTAAACTGTTACAAGAGATATTTGTTGTGAAGGGGTTGCCATTAAATGAAACAAATCATTCTCAGTTAGATTTTCTCTATTCTATTTTGTTATTTTAAGGCATGAGGACTGGGAAGTATTCCTACACCTGCTATGGTGGCATTGATGGAGTTTTTCCAGTTTTAGTTTCGGTGTTTAATGGCATATCAACCCCTGTAGGTTATTCAATACCGAATCCATCCTTCTAGAAGAACAGCAGTGTTTCTATTTAGCCCATAGCTGGGAGGATAAGGGGTTTCATACCTTTCCCAAGGGTATTTATCCAAAAGTGAACGTAATAGCGCGACTTGAATTCGAACTCACTTACTACGATCCTGCAGTCTATCGCTTTAACCATTTCACCACGAGGACACCCCGGAGTTTTCCCATGCCGATGCCGAGACAATTATCCATCCGTAAACAATATCTTGGCATTTTATTTCCTATTCCTAATGGTAATATCTTTGTTCTTGTATACATATGATGTTTATATTATGCTCAATAGCAGTAGTGTCCTGGTTGAACTATTTGCTCCCAGCCGTTGACCTAAGAAATTCTTCCGCCCAGCATATGCTAAAGAGCACCATCGACCTGTCTTTGAGTTCATCTGCTTTACTTCACATTCACCGTGCTGATTCCCATGGTATCCATTGCTCTACACCTTTGTAGCTCGTATAATACTCTCCATCCTCAGAGACAGTCGTCCAGTGGCAAAATGTATTGTCGTGAGGTTGTATATATATTCAGTATTAGGTTATAGGGATTTAATAAAGTTTTTTTTTTTTACTTTCGTCTTGAATTTTCTTAAACTTTAACTTAGTTAAGTAGTAAATTTAAAAGATTTGAGCCTTTGAAGATTTTCTCTATGTGCTTTCGTTTATTTTTAAAGATTCTTTTAACGTTTATACTTTTATGATCTAATTTATATGTGTGTCTAATTTTTTTTAAGTATGAAAGAAAGTTTTATTAAACTAACATTTTCTGCGGTGTTTCCTTTCCTTTTTATTTATTTATTCATTTATTTATCTATTTATTATTTTATTCATTTTATTTGGAGGGGGTGGATAGGATGTGATATTTAACCATTTACACAGAAAGAATTTTGTATGATAATCCTCGTCGCTTTTTTGGCGACACTAGTCTTTCGAAAATTTTTCTGGGATACAAATGGATCAACAAATCCCGGCCAGAATACCAGACCTTATGTTAATTAAAAAGAAAAAAAAAAGAAGTTGTCACTTTATGGATTTTGCCGTTTCAATGGACCACAGAGTGAAAATAAAAGCGAAAAGATAGACAAATACGTGGATCTTGCTAGAGGGCTGAAAAAGCAGTGAAATATTGTAACGGTGATACCAATTGCAGTTTTATCTCTTGGAACTAGAGATCAGAGATAGAATCGACCATCCAAACCACAGCACTGCTGAAATCAGCAAGAATACTTAGAAGAGTCCTGGAAAGCTGAGGACTTCCGTAAACACCGTCAATTACAAAAGGTGTGAAAAACTCGCAAGAAGAAAAATCAGGAAGCTGAGTTTTTCACACCCGTTCTAACCACTGGTTTTTCAACGGAGTCTAAGTGACAACAAGTCACCAGAACTCTTTTCAGTATCCTTGCTGATTTTAGTTGTGCTGTGTTCTTGAGAATATCGATCCTCCCTTTGATCCCCTGTTCTCCAATCCCTTTTCTAAGTCCTTGGGTATTATTCCAAGACATCCAACCACGATTGGCATCATTATCAATCACATATTAAGTGAATACAGCAAACTGGCACCATAAGAATACAAGAACGAGCACGACTGGCTTGGAACAGAGATCCACTGGGAAGTATGCAGAAACAGAGATTTTACCAGACTGTCGAATTGTAAATGCACAAACCAGAATCTGTCCTTAAAAATGAAATACATAAGATCCTCTGGGATCTCGAGATACAAACAGATCCCGGAATCCCGATCAGAAGACGAGACGTAATCTTAATTAACAAGAACTAGTCATGAGGTAGATTTTCACCATTCCAATAGATCGCAAAGGGAAACTAAAGGAAGGCGAAAAGCGGAATAAATACTTGGACCTTGCTCGAGAGCTGAAAAAGCTGCGGAACATGAATATTTATTCGAATGAATATCAATGGTAGTGGAAACCTTTTGAACAGTCTCTAAAGAGACTGGAAGAACTGGAGGTCAGAGAAGGAAGAGAGACCATCCAGACCATAACACCGTTGATTTCATTAGAATACTTTAAAGAGCCCAGGAGACCTCATGAGACTCGCTGTCACTCGCGCATTAAAAACTCGCGTAGAGTGAAAACAATAATCATTATACCGGTACTTGTCAGAGCACTGGTACGACACAAAAAGAAAGTCGGTGAATTTGTCGACACCATGCCCGGACAGCCCAAGATAAATGATTTGAAAAAAAAAATCCTCTCACTTCCATTTCAAGTATCCTAATGAATTTCTTGCCATTATAAACAAAAAGATATCCAAGTAATTGTATTCACTTGTGTATAACAAATACATGTAATTGCTTGAGTCTCCTTCCTTTATAAATATTATGAGTAATATCTAAGCTATCATTATTTGCATTACTTGGTTGCCAACACTAGGTCTCTAGGTGAGACCCGGCTGGTCACTTATAGGACACGAAATCAAATAATAATAGTAATATATTCAAGAAATTTAAATTTGACCGTGCCAACAAATGGTATATGCACAACCCAGCACCTGTCCTAGAAAATGACACACAAACTCTTATAGGACTTTGACATACAAACGGATCACCTAATCTCGGGCAGAAGACCAGATCTTATCATAATCAACAAAAAAAAAAAAAAAAAAAAAAGAAAACCTTCCAAATTGTCGACTTTGCTGTCCCGGCTGACCACAGAATAAAACTGAAAAAAATGTGAAAAGAAGGATAAATACATCGACCTTGCTCGGGAATTGAAAAAACTATGGAACATGCAGGTGATAATTATACCAATTGAGATTGGTGCTTTTGGCATGGTAACTAAAGGATTATCAAAGGTCCTGGAAGATTTGGAAGTTGGCGGCCGAGTTGGAGACCATCCAAACAACAGCATTAATGAAAACGGCCAGAATACTGAGAAGAGTCCTGGAGACTTGAGGAGACTTGCTGTCACTCAATCTCCAGTGAAAGACTATCAGATGTCGCTGACGTGAAAAACCCTAATGAATAAAAATAATAATGAATTGATAAAAACAACTTGAAAACAGAAATTGAAAAAATTAGGTTCTTAAAATTACTACCGTATCTGTAATACTGGAGACCTCGGATTGTATCCAGAAAGGAACAGATAAATACATTAACAATATATATGGTGGTCATAGCCTATTTAAAAAACAAAAAAAAAATATTTTGAGAAACTGCTCATCTCCCTAGGAGAGTACTATCAATTTGACAGAAAAATACCGCGCAAAAGAGGCGGTAAAAACATAAACACATGAAATACTCATATTTACCACAGATCTTTGATAAAGACCCGATCCAGGAAACCTGAGGACACTTGCAGTCACTCAAGCTCCCGTTGAAGACCATCAGCTAACGCTTATTCGAAAAAATCAAAATAATAATTATAATAAATAAATACTAAGAATCCTGGAGACCTGAAGCAATTTACAGTCACTCTGAGTTCAGAGAAAGACCACCAGCTAACACAGATGTGAAAAACTCGGAGGAAGTCGGAGGACGAATCAAGACCATCTAGTTGTTGAGATCGGTCAGAATACTGAGAAGAGTCCTGGAGACTTGCGAAGATCTGCTGTCATTCAATCTCCAGTGAAAGACCACTGGCTAACGCAGGTGTGAAAAACTCGTAAGCCCTGAAAAATAATAAAGATATTCGATGAACTGGAGATTTAGGGAAGAATTGATACCATCTCGACTAAAGCACTACTAAAATCGGCTAGAATAATTAAAAGAGTCCTGGAGATCTGAAGTGACTTGTTGTCACTCAGACAAGAGTGAAAAACTCGAATAATAATAATAATAATAATAATAATAATAAGAAGAAGAAGAAGAAGAAGAAGAAGAAGAGAACCTGCTGTGCCGCGAACTTTGCCATCCCGACGGACCACAGAGTGAAAATCAAAGAAAACGAAAAGAGAGACAGGTACTTTGACCTCACCAGAGAACTAAAAAAGATATGGAAAATGAAAGTGACGGTGATACCAATTGTAATTAGCACACTCAGTGCGGTTTCCAAAGGTTGGAAAGGAGGCTGGAAGAGTTGGAAATCGGAGGACGAATCAAGATC